>NC_051167.1:154573806-154848202 GCF_013339725.1 Rhipicephalus microplus
AACCCGGTTTGGTAGGTCATTTATATATAACAAATATAAAAGGGGACCCAGCACGCTCCCCTGGGGAACTCCAGAAATAACTGCAACTGCTCTAGACTGTTTATTTTTTATTTGAACAAACTGCTGCCGGCAGCTGAGATAGGATGAAAACCATTTTGTCAAGTCTAACGTGTCCATAACTACTGTTTTATGACTTCTGGATTCTCATCATTTTCCAGAACATGTGAACACGGTGCATAGCATAGTGGTTCAATACGATGTATTGAACAGTTTAGTTATTTTTTGCCTGATTGCGTCTGTAAAGGCACTCCAAGAGCCAACAGGAAGTCTTTCTGCCAGTGGTTTTAGAAAAAAGTCAGCCTGCGTTGCCGGCGTCTCTGAAGGTGCGGTGTGGTCGTGTGATTCCCTGATGGCACAGGAACTTCATGATAAGGAAGGGTGGTGAGCTCTTCATATGTTAAAAATTGAGCAGATGTAAAAACTGCGTTTCCAAGCATCAGAAAAAGAAATGGTAAAGGTGTACAATGGACCTTCAGTTCGAGTTATGCAAAACTTGTAATTAGTTGCAGTAAGCACAAGATTAATTTCCCTGTCGTTGTGCACAGGCGGTTTTTGACTGTTCGTGCAGCAATTTGGCAGTAGCCTCCCCATCATGGCTCAGGCTGCGTAAAAAAATTCAACATAATGTTGTTCACACTGGTAGAATCTGATATATGGATGCGATTTCCCGATTAATTGCTGTACACGTCAGACTTTTGTCGAAATATAGGATATTTCATGCTGCGCCATTAAACGACAATTTGCAATCGAAAGTGAATGATAGTCATATGGATGCAAACTCTTTGTTGCGCTATCTTGAGAAGCGCAGTTTCAAAAACAACAATGTAGGCTTTCACGAAAAAAGTTTCTCTCACAAACAACAGTACAGCAAAGCAACGCCACAAGAGAAAGCACCCCCACTTCAGGCTGACGGCTGAAATTTCAATGCTGCCACTGTTGGAATAAATGCTGTTACTGCTGAAGTATGAGACATTCGAGGGCACGCGTCCACACCCCATTGACAGGTCACTTTTTTAGCATGCTGATGTCTCTAATTAAAGAGAACCTTTCAATCAGCATGGCGAGTATAACACTAACATCATCATTTAGTTTGTGTAGAACCCCACTTCACACAATAAGGTGTGCACTGTGCTGTGCCGGCGTAGGGAGGCAGAGAATTAGGCACTGTTCAAAGTCGTTGCGCTGTACAGGCAACTTTCAAAGAAAAGGAATCCTGCGTTGTTCGTGAAAAAAATGAAAGGCCCAGTACGCCTTTGTACACATTTGTACTACCATGAGAGAGTACGACGATGTCATTAACAAGTACCCCCTCACTTCGTGATATTCAGTCATGCTTCTTCGACCAGTTGTCAATCTTTAGCGCATGAGCAGATGCCCTCTTTTGACAACTGTCGATATATCTATGTAGTGTTTTAATAAAACAAGCTATTGCGTGTGTCCATGAACACCACTGCCACGATGTATGTATATCTCATGAAATCTTTCCCACGTTTTAATGCCAAATGAGCCTCTTCGTGTGCTCGTATTAACAATTATATTTTCACGCGGGGTTCCTTCACATACCGCGTTTTAATTTTGAGCTAGTATACGGTACTTACCTTCTCTTTTTGTATTCTTTGTCTTGTTTACAATAGCACAATCCTTATACACGTGGTGAAGCGTATATGTTGTTTTTTCACCAGTGCCTGCAATTCAAGCACTTCATAAATACTAAGCTGTTTTAGAAAACGTTTCAACACTAGACCACGATGTAAGGTCTCTTTGTTTTGAGCAAAATAACGTCGCGCAGGTGTATCTGAAGAACAAGCAATGTAGCAATATTTTAATTGGTCAAAGGTGATTTATTTATTATGTGTAGGGGTTCTATAGATCTTTGTTGTATTTTTGTTTATCCAAACAATATGCTAGCATACTCCAGCCTAATAACAACTTCTCTCATCATTGTTTGCCCAAACCGGCATATAAAATTATTGCAATATAGATTGATGTCTTGACAAACGGATTTGTCATAGTTATAGCGGTTACGTTGTAGACGTTGAAAACGTTTGAAATAATAAAGCACCGATTTTGAAAAAAAAAAAAACCTAGAATCCCTGATGTTTTGAAATATTTATTTGCAAATTTAAGGAAATGGTTACTATTGACTGAATAATATACCGCAAATATTCGAAGTGAGAGGTAAACCCTTTTGAGGCAGCGGGACCTACCGCTCAGGTGTCATGAAACTACGGGCCAAATACAGCCGTGACCTCACATTGAGGCGGTAATTTGTTATCACTATTTCAATCTTCGTGGTTGTAGAAAAAACGTTTGATAATTGAACATCATCAGTGATCATTCATAATTGTTTTGGATTCAGGACATAGCTGGTTGAGTAACATTAGGGCAGGCGTTGCTTAGCCAGTGAAGAGTTTGACCTACTGAATTTTGACCTGCTATATATATATATATATATATATATATATATATATATATATATATATATATATATATATATATATAATTAGGAATAAAGGAGCACACGTACGAAAATTTGATAATTGTTTACTCTATATATATATTGTCGCGGTGCAGCGCGAACCAAAGGCAGATGAACGTTGACAGCGACTCTCAGCAGCCGAACAGCAAGATCGCCTTCTTTATCTTCGATCAGCCAGAGCCCCACTATCTGGTGTCCGCCAAATCCCCTTATTGTCGTTTTGGTCCACCAGTACACACGCGTCATTTGCCCCCCCCCCCCTCTTACTGAGCATCGCCCCGATGCTAAACCAGTAGTGCAGTTTTTTTGTCTGTTCTTCAAGAAGTATCTTGCGCAGTCACTACCTTTCATAAGGCTTCATGCGCACAACGTGAACTAGTTCAGGAAGGTGCTGGCGAAGCCTCGTACTATATGAACTGTCGGGGACGACCTCGTAGGTAACATCACTCAGTCGTCGCAGTACTAGATATGGCCCAAAGTATCTCCTCAGGAGCTTTTCAGAGAGTCCTCGTTTCCGTATGGGCGTCCAAACCCATACTCTGTCGCCGGTCTGGTAAACGACTGTTCTGCGGCGAGAATTGTAGCGGCTCGCGTCGTACTCTTGTTGTTGCTGGATTCGCAGGCGTGCTAGTTGCCTTGCTTCTTCCGCTCGTTCTGTAAACATCTCGGCGTCCGGTTCGATGTCGTCCCATTCGTGCGGTAGCATCGCATCTAACATGGTTCGTACTTCCCTTCCGTGAATTATGCTGAACGGGGTCATCTTGGTTGTTTCTTGCTTGGCAGTGTTGTATGCAAACGTGATATATGGCAAGATTTTGTCCCAATTTTTGTGTTCGACGTCTACGTACATTGAAAGCATGTCTTCAATTGTTTTGTTCAGACGCTCCGTAAGCCCGTTCGTTTGCGGGTGGTAGGCGGTGGTCTTGCGATGGGTTATTCCACTCAGCATGAGGACTTGTTCCAAAAGAGCTGCCGTAAATGCGGTTCCTCTGTCTTTGATTACGACGCTTGGTGCACCATGCCGCAGGACAACGTTCTCGATGAACAATTGTGCCACCTCCGCTGCTGTACCTCTCTGGATAGCCTTTGTTTCAGCATAACGGGTAAGGTAATCAGTCGCGACAATAACCCAGCGGTTCCCAGCAGTAGAAGTAGGAAGTGGGCCCAAAATATCCATGCCAATCTGGTCGAATGGTGTTCTTGGGACCTGCACGGGCTGCAGGAGGCCAGCAGGTTTAGTCGGCGGTGACTTCCGTCGCTGGCAGTCGAGGCAAGTACGAACATGGTGTTTTACGGCTACGGTCAGTCTTGGCCAGAAGTAGCGCTGCCGTACTCTGGCCAACGTTCTTGTGTAACCTAAGTGGCCTGAAGTCACCTCGTTGTGGCATGCTTCGAGTACTTCGAAGCGAAGGGCTGCTGGGATGACGAGCAAATACGCAGATCCTGTCGAAGAGAAGTTTCTTTTGTATAGCACTCCACTCCGCAAGCAAAATGGTGACAGCGCTTTTACGAAAACAGTTGGTGCCTTCTGAGATCTTCCCTCCAGATAATTAATTAGCGCAAGTAACTCAGGGTGGCCACGTTGTTGCTGTGCAATAGCGGTTGAGTCAAGCACACCGAGAAATGCTGTTTCCTCCTCATCGGATAGAGTTGCCGATTCAATGGGTGAGCGGAATAGACAGTCGGCGTCCATGTGGCGCTTTCCTGACTTGTGTACGACAGTCATGTCGTACTCCTGCAGCCTGAGACTCCAACGCGCTAATCTCCCGGTAGGATCTTTAAGATTTGTCAACCAACACAGTGAGTGGTGGTCGCTGATGACTTTGAAAGGGCGGCCGTATAAATACGGGCGAAATTTTGTGACCGCCCATACCACGGCGAGGCATTCCTTCTCAGTCGTGGAGTAATTAGTCTCGGCGCGTGTTAGTGTTCGGCTTGCATAGGTGATTACTCTTTCTGTGGTCTCTTGCAGCTGCACAAGGACAGCTCCCAAACCAATATTGCTGGCATCCGTGTGTAGCATCGTTGGGGCTTTCTCATCAAAGTGGGCAAGCACTGGAGGCGTCTGTAGTCGCTGGCGGAGGTTCTTAAAAGCAGCTTCCTTTTCGTTGCTCCATTGGAAAGCAACGTCTTCTCTCGTGAGGCGGGTCAACGGTGATGCGATGCGTGCGAAGTCCGCGATGAATCGCCTATATTACGCACATAGTCCGAGGAATCGTCGGACAGCCTTCTTATCAGTCGGCACCGGGAACTGTGCAACAGCTGCGATCTTTTCAGGATCAGGACGAACGCCTGCGTGACTGACAACGTGGCCAAGAAATTGCAGCTCTTCGTAGCAAAAGTGGCATTTTTCAGGCTTCAACGTCAAGCCCGCAGACCGTGTGGCTTGTAAAACTGCCTCAAGTCTTTTAAGGTGCTGGTCAAATGTTGCGGCAAAAACTACGACATTATCAAGGTAAACCAAGCAGGTTTTCCACTTCAACCCAGAACGTACGGTATCCATAAGTCTTTGAAAGGTAGCAGGCGCTGAACATAAACCAAAGGGCAAGACTTTAAATTCATATAAGCCATCTGGTGTCACAAAAGCAGTCTTCTCGCGGTCTCTTGGGTCTACCTCGATTTGCCAATACCCACTCCTCAAGTCCATCGATGAAAAGTAACGAGCATGTCGAAGTCTGTCGAGAGAGTCATCTATACGAGGAAGTGGATACACATCTCTCTTTGTCACCTGATTGAGTTTTCGGTAATCTACACAGAAGCGCAGGCTGCCATCTTTTTTTAACGAGGACTACAGGTGACGCCCAGGGGCTTTTTGAGGGCTGAATGACGTCATCTTCCAGCATTTTGTCGACTTGCTCTTGTATCACTTCGCGTTCCCTTGCAGCCACGCGATAGGGGTTTTGGTGAATTGGTCTCGCCATGTCCTCGGTAATTATCCGATGCTTGGTTAGAGGTGTGCGGCCAACTCTTGATGTTGTCGAAAAGCAGTCTTTGAATTCGGCCAGTAGCTCAAGAAGCCTCTTTCGCTCGTTCTTAGGCAAAGTAGTGCTAACGTCAAGAACTGGTGTCGAATCAAGTTTTGGCGCCTCGTCGACTACTGCCAAGCAGCCTTCTGCGTCTGTGATATCGTCGAAGTAAGCCACGGCCATGTCTTTTGGAAGGTGCCGGCGCTCATCACTAAAATTGGTCAGAAGCAAGTCCGTGCATCCAGCGGCGACACTGACGATATCTCTTGCGACGGAAATGCCGTGTGTGAAGAGAAGCGAGGTTATTCGGTCTGCTACTCCTTCGCCGTCAAACTGGACAGCGGCTGCCACAGAAACAAGCGTGCATGACCGTGGAGGGAGAACCACATCGTCATCAGTTAGGCGCAATTAGTTTGGTCGCGCTTGTGTACAATCAGGTGCGCCCGAACTGTTGCGGAATGTAATCAAACTGTCTGGGATATTGATGACGGCGCCGTACTCTCGTAAGAAGTCCATACCAATAATTAGTCCTTGCAGCTTGCGGCGAGAACGACGAACGACGCAACAAAAGAAGAACCTCCTATGTCAATTCTCGCTGTGCATCTCCCAGAGGGCATCAATAACTGACCACCTGCCGTCCTTATTTGAGGGCCTGTCTACGGTGTCTTCACTTTCTTGAGGCTCATGGCGAGGTCCTGACTGATGATAGAAAAGTCGGCACCGGTGTCGACTAAGGCTGTTACTTTCTGGCCGTCAAGAAAAACACTCAGGTCAGCGGTCACAATGTCGTCGCTCTCACGTCTTGTCGGCTTTAAAGCGTCGTGTAATGGGGGCTTTTTGTCGTCATCTTCGTGGCCTGCAACCTTACCCCCGGAGGTCGCCACCCTCAGTTTCCCGGTCGCGGGCTGGGTGACCTTCTTGCGTTAAGGTCCGCGGAGGTACGTCGGTGTGACGAAGGTGAATGAGCGAAAAAAGGAGAGCGGGATTGACGTCCCAAACCTGGCTGGCGGGTAGGTATTACCTCCTCGTCAGAAGTACGGTATTCGTAAAAGTGAGAACGGGCTCCATGGAAAGAGGCGTCCTCCCGGCGTGGTATGCATTCTTCGTTGGCACGTCGATCGTCAGACCATGTTCGAAGCGGGCGGAACGAATCATTGCGGTGCCAGCAATGACGGGCAATATGACCTGCACCTCCGCAGTTAAAGAATAGTGGACGTCGATCGATTGTGCGCTATGCGTCTGTTCTTCGGAGCGGTGGGTCTGAGCCTCCCTTCTCGCGATGATGTCCATGGTGCTGCTGTGGACGCCTGGTGGTACGTCGGTTGACTTGGCGGTCGGCTCAGGGTCTGCTCTTGCCGCGGTGACCAAGCGGCCGTCGGTACTGGGTGATATGGCGGCGATGTACCAGATGGTGAACGTCGCAGAGCATCGGCATAGCTCATGGGACGGTGCTCGTCACCAGGACTAGCGGTAGAAAAGGCGTGCAGGATTTCGTCGCGTACCAGTTCAGCGACGGACGCAACGGGGGTTTGAGCAACTGGATTCCGGAACTTTTGAAGTTCTTCGTGAACTATCTCCCTAATGAGGTCTCGCAGGGACCTTTGATCCTCAGGTATGGCGGCAGCATTGATTGGGGCGCTGCTAGACATTCGATGATACTGCCTGCATTGTTGATGGGGCGCCCGCTCGATAGCCGTAGCCTCCTTGATGAAGTCAACTACGGTACTTGGAGGGTGGCGCAGTAGCCCGGCGAAAAGTTGCTCCTTAACGCCGCGCATGAGGTAGCTCAACTTCCTATCTTCACTCATGTTCGGGTAAGCTCGACGAAAAAGACGAGTCATATCTTCAGAAAACATAGTAACGCTTTCATTGGGTTTTTGAACCCGTAGCTCCAACAGCTGCTGCGCACGGTCGCGTCGATCGACATTGGTGAACGTATCGACAAGCTGTTGTCGGAAGTCGCTCCAAGTTAACAGACTGGCTTCTCTGTTCTCATACCAAATTTTCGCACCGCCGTCAAGGTAGAAATAGGCGCGCGAGAGCTTTTCTTGTTCAGGCCACAGATTAATCTTGGCGACACGCTCGTAGTGCTCAAGCCAGTCGTCCACGTCCTCATGGACGCCGCCTTTAAAGTGATAGGGAACCAGCGGTTGAAAGATGGTTACCTGTGAAGGCTGTGTTGGCGGGGGGCCTTGGGGCGCCGGTTGCGGACTGGCGTTGGCCATTTGGAGAGGTAATCGGCACTTGCGAGGTTCCGTAGAAGGCGTGAACTCTGGAGCGAGGCCTATCAGCCGCCGACTGAACCGGTGCACGGGAGTTGCAATGGGTGACAATGCGTCCGAGCTAGATGAACGGCTCCCAGTGGGAGTATGGAGCATTAGGTAGGGTTGCGTCCCAGCACTTCCACCAGTGACGCGGTGCAGCGCGGACCAAAGGCAGATGAACGTTGACACAGCGACTCTCAGCAGCCGAACAGCAAGATCGCCTTCTTTATCTTCGATCAGCCAGAGCCCCACTATCTGGTGTCCGCCAAATCCCCTTATTGTCGTTTTGGTCCACCAGTACACACGCGTCAATATATATATATATACATATACATATATATATATATATATATATATATATATATATATATATATATATATATATATATATATATATATATATTATATATTATATATATATATATATATATATATATATATATATATATATATATATATATATATATATATATATATATATATATATATATATATATATATATATATATATATATATATAGTCCAGTAGATCCTCCGTGAGCGGTCACAACGTGGTTTATTTCTACGTTTCGGCCTAGAGTCTGGCCTTCATCAGGGTTAAAGATACAGTTTGTTGGTGCTCATTTTTATGCAATCTCAAATCAGAGGGAAAGAAAAGAGGAAAAAGACAGAAAAAAAAGAGAAAAAGAATATAAGGTGGAATCCCCTCGGGCGCCCTCCTTCCACTCTTCCTTCCACAACCCCCTTCATCTCTCTCCCCTTTCTCCCCTTCACCTTTCGATGTCAGTGGTCTGTGTATGCTTCCTTTTACTAACGCATTCTTCCCGACCATACGGTGCCTTCTGGCACTGGCGGTTCAGTGTGGGGCAAAAAAGAGCTTTTTTAGGAAGTTCTAAGCCTTTAACTACTCGGAGCCCCGTCAACATTTCGTCGTAGAAATAGGGGTACCGCGTATTGTGGCAGAGGCTGGTAAGCGGGCAATTTTAGGAAGTTTTAATCCTTTAACTACTCCGCGCCCTGTCAACATTTCGTCGTAAAAAGAGGGGTGCCCCGTATTGCGGTAGGCTGTGCAAGTGGGTGCAATGCGAATTCCTTGCCCGCTTCTGGATTACGTGTGCAGTGGAGGCCTCCCGGCTGTGAACAGGGTTGCTGTTGGGCATGTCATGCATGGCACAATTGATTGGGTAGTAAAATAAAACAGAAAACAGACGACAGCTGCACTTAGGAAGAGTAGTTACACTTGGAATTGTTTTAGGTTGTCCAGTGCCCTTCGCAGCTGCAGTGCCGTGAACTCAGTTACTATTTTCATTGTTGCCGTTATTGTTTTCTAATGCTTTAATTGCTGCAAGTGTACCAGGATTCTCATTTATTCCTCTATCGAGGGTGTTAAATCGATGGATAAGGTATGACTCTCGTTGTTCACGTTCTCGATTTGATTTAAATCCCGTCTCTAAGAGCGTTACTGATAGTTTGTCGAATGCACGGTCGGGAAGATTGAGATGTTTTGAGAGAGGTAGACTTGGGGCTGATTTCGCATGGGCTCTGTGATTATTGAAGCGAATCCTAAATAGTGTTTCTGTTTGTCCGATGTACTGCATACCACACACGTTGCATTCGAGTAGATATACCACTTTAGAGGAACCGCATGTAAGGTTTCCTCGTATGTTAATCGAAAACTTGGATTGCGTGCTGGTTGCTTTGTCTGTTTCTCGCATCGCCTTACATACAAGACATCGTGGCTTTAAACAAGGGCGGCATGAATTATTGGGGGGTGATGTGTTAATTTGGGAGTGCACAAGTGTGTTTTTGAGGTTACGCGGTCGTCGGTAAACGACGCCTGGAGCGGATGGGAATGCGTGTTTCAGACGTTCACTTTGTTCCAGAATGTTGTAATGTCGTTTAAGGATTTTGTTTACATTGGGGAAGTTTGTGCTGTAAGTCAAGCAGAGGTTTGTTCGTTGTGGGTCTTCTCGTGGTGGTCGCTTCATAAGTAAGTCTTCACGCTTTAGTTTTCTCGCTTTTTGAACAGCGTCATTAATTACATCTGGGGGGTATTTTTGTTTCTCGAGCATGAGTTTTAGCCTCTGTGAGCTCGTGTCAAAGTCAGCGTCTCTAGAGCAGATGCGCTTAAAGCGGTGAGCCTGGCTCACCAGTTTAAAGGGGAAGTGGAGGGAAGAGTGGAAGGGGGAAGTGGAAGGAAGAGTGGAAGGGCGGCACCCGAGGGGCGTCCACCGTATATTACTTTTCTCTTTTTCTCTTTTTTCTTCTTTTTTTCCTTCCTCTTTTTTTCTTTTTTTCCTTTTCTTTTTTTTCTTTTTTCTTTTCTGTCTTTTTTTCCTCTTTACTTGCCCTCTAATTTGAGATTGTATAAAGCTGAGCACCAACAAACTGTATCTTTATTCCTGATGAAGGCCAGACTCCAGGCCGAAACGTCAAAATAAACCACGTTGTGACCGCTCACGGAGGATCTACTGGACTATATGCAACGCTACGGCCACTCAACCACCATCCCTGCCTATATATCTATATTTATATATATATATATATATATATATATATATATACATAGTGGGAGTAATAATTCAATAGGCCAGTTAGTCTTTGTGAAGGTATGGGATATGGCACAACGGGAGCGTTGTCAACAAGGATAAATATATATATTTCCCAACAGTTTCGGGAGGGGTTCTCCCTTCATCAGGGGATGAGTTATACTGACATGAATTTCCAAACTTCGTTGCTGCCGCGTCCCTCTCGCCTTGAAACATGTTTGCGAGAGTGAGAGGGATCTAGAAAAAAAGAAAGAGGGGGAGAAAAGAAAGAAAAAGAAAGAAAAGAAAGAAAGTAAAAAAGAGGAAGAACCACTGTCAACACCGAGAATGAAACCAACTATCTGTGTACGTCTACATACGTTTCTTATCACGTGCTGTTCAGTTCTCGACGTGTGTCGGGCCACCCAAGATTGTCGCCGCGGTGCCGGAAGGGTCCGTGACGGCGTGCGTAAAGAAAGGGTTTCCCCATAATGGGTCGGTCGGCATGCGGCGTGCGTAAAGGAAAGGTCTCCCGTTAATGGGTCGGTCGGCTCTTTTTACCTTTAATCTTCGTCCGTTTCCCTTCAATGGTTATCAAGTGGTAGGCGAACGAAAACACTTTGTATGTGCATGTGGAAAAAGGAAGAAAAGAAAAAATGAATGAAGAAAAAACGAAAACAAGAATGGACAGTGTACACGTACGAGTCAGTCAGAAAGAATCATGGTCTCCAGCTATCAATCTTTGTCACCAATTTCTTCCTGGCTTACTTCTCAGAGGCAGTTGAGTTTACCGGGGTCCTCGTTGATGCCGGCTACTAATGTTCGAAATTTGAAAATAAAATATGCCTCACGCTGTTCGCGCTCGCGTCTGTTTGGCGAGGTACTGTTTACACTTCTTGAACTTGTACTAAATTATAACCATTTTGAGTTCAATGACAAGCATTTCCTTCAGGTCAGTGGCACTGCAATGGGCACGAAAATGGCCCCAAACTTGGCGAGCATCTTTATGTCTTCACTTGAAATGTCATTCATTGAGGGACGCACCTTGAAACCTTTCTACTACAGAAGATACTTAGACGATATTTTTAAGATATGGAACCATAATGAGGGAAGTCTTTTTTGCTTCATAGAGGATTTTACCAAGTGCCACCCGTCAATAAAATTCACGCACAAAATTTCCAAAACTAGCATTACCTTTTTGGACGTCACTGTCACGGTCGAAAATGACCGCTTGTCAACAAACCTTTACAAAAAGCCTACAGACCATCAAATGTAGCTACATTTCAACAGCAGCCACCCAAAGCATTGCAAAACGGGTATTCCATATTCTCAGGCCTACCGGTACCGAAGAATATGCACCGATATGCGGAAATTTGACAGACACGCGGAACACCTAAAGCATTCTTTATTGAAACAAAATTATCCGGAAGACATTATTGACGATGCCATACTACGTGCTCGCAACGTGAACAGGAATGATATTATTAAGGGACCAAACACAGTATCTAAAACGACTTCCCAAACGAACCTTGTACTAACTTACTCCTCATCAGCGCCACGAATCAACAACATACTGTCCCGCCATTTCAACATAATCAGGCAAAGCAAACGACTAACTTCTATCTTCGCGAAGCCACCTCACGTGGTGTACCGCCGGGATAAAAATCTGAAGGACATTCTTGTCAGAGCAAAAACAACCACCCCCAAATCTCAATCAGGGTGCCATCCCTGCGGAAAAGCTCGATGCAAGGTATGCCCACAGATGGTCACAACACGTGAATCAAAAGCGAACTTCTTGGATTTCAAAGTCTGCATAACTGAAAGCCTTAACTGTGACTCTAGTAACGTAATATAGATGCTACATTGCAACATCTGCGGACAAGAATATATCAGCCAAACAGACACGCCATTTCGGCTGCGGTTAAATAATGACCGGTACCACGCCACTTCACTGCCGAAGCTACCTTTATCTAGACATCTGCGCCTGCCAAACCGCAGTTTTGAAAATATCAGCGTAACTCTTTTGCAGTCCGGTTTGTCAAACAGACGCGAGCGCGAACAGCGTGAGACATAATTTATTTTCAAATTTCGAACATTAGTAGCCGGCATCAACGAGGACCCCGGTAAACTCAACTGCCTCCGAGAAGTAAGCCAGAAGGAAATTGGTGACAAAGATTGATAGCTGGAGACCATGCTTTTTTCTGACTGACTCGTACGTGTACACTGTCCATTCTTGTTTTCGTTTTTTCTTCATTCATTTTTCTTTTCTTCCTTTTTCCACATGCACATACAAAGTGTTTTCGTTCGCCTACCACTTGATGACCATTGAAGGGAAACGGACGAAGATTAAAGGTAAAAAGAGCCGACCGACCCATTAACGGGAGGCCCTTCCTTTACGCACGCCGCTTGCCGACCGACCCATTACGGGGAAACCCTTTCTTTACGCACGCCGCCACGGACCCTCCCGGCACCGTGACGACAATCTTGGGTGGCCCGACAAACGTCGAGAACTGAACAGCACGTGATAATAAACGTGTGTGGACGTACACGGACAGTTGGTTTCGTTCTCAGTGTTGACAGTGGTTCTTCCTCTTTTTTACTTTCTTTCTTTTCTTTCTTTTTCTTTTTTTCTCCCCCTCTTTCTTTTTTTTCTAGATCCCTCTCACTCTCGCAAACATGTTCAAGGCGAGAGGACGGCAGCAACGAAGTTGCTGCACGTCAGACTTTGTGCGGAATATAGGATTTTCATTCTGCGTCATTAAACGACGATTTGCAATCGAAAGTGAATGACAGTCCGTGGATGCAATCTTTATTGCGCTATCTTAACAAGCGCATTTTCAAAAAGAACATTGTAGGCTTTCACGAAAAAAGATTCTCTCACAAACGACAGTACAGCAAAGCAACGCCACAAGAGAAATCACCCCCACTTCAGCCTGACGGCGGAAATTTCAATGCTGCCACTGTTGGAATAAATGCTGTTACTGCTGAAGTATGAGACATTCGAGGTCACGCGTCCACACCCCATTGACAGGTCCTTTTATAGCATGCTGATGTCTCTAGTTAAAGAGAACCTTTCAATCAGCATGGCGAGTGTAACCCTAACATCATTATCTAGTTTGTGTAGAACCCCACTTCACACAATGAGGTGTGCACTGTGCTGTTCGGTGTAGGGAGGCAGGAAATTTGGCACTGTTCAAGGTCGTTGTGCTGTACAGGCAACTTTTAACTAAAAGCAATCCTGCGTTGTTCGTGAAAAAATTTAAGGCCCAGTACGCCTTTGTACTCATTTGTACTATCATGAGAGAGTGCGACGATGTCCTTAACAAGTACCCCCTCACTTCGCGATATTCAGTCATTCTTCTTCGACCAGTTGTCAATCTTTAGCGCATGAGCAGATGCCCTCTCTTGACACCTGTTGATATATCTATGTAGTGGTTTAATAAAACAAGCTATTGCGTGTGTCCACGAACACCACTGCCACGATGTATGTATATCTCATGAAATCTTTCCCACGTTTTAATGCCAGATGAGCCTCTTCGTGTGCTTGTAATAACAATTATATTTTCACGCGGGGTTCTTTCACATACCGTGTTTTAATTTTGAGCTAGTATACGGTACTCACCTTCTCTTTTTGTATTCTTTATCTTGTTTACAAACGCACAATTCTTATACACGTGGTGAAGCGTATACAATGTTTTTTCACCAGTGCCTGCAATTCAAGCACTTCATAAATACTAAGCTGTTTTAGAAAACGTTTCAACACTAGACCACGATGTAAGGTCTCTTTTTTTGAGCAAAATAATATCGTGCAGGTCTATCTGGAGAACAAGCAATGTAGCAATATTTTAATTGGTCGAAGGTTATTTATTTATTATGTGTAGGGGTTCTATAAATCTTTGTGGTATTTTTGTTAATCCAAACAATATGCTAGCATACTCCAGCCTAATAATAACTTCTCTCATCATTGTTCGCAGGAACCGTGATATAAAAATATCGCACTATAAAATGATGTTTTGACAAACTGATTCGTCATAGTTATAGCGGTTACGTTGTAGAAGTTGAAAACGTTAGAAATAATAAAGCGCCGATTTCGAGAAAAAAAAACCTAGAATCCCTGATCTTTTGAAATATTTATTTGCAAATTTAAGGAAATGGTTACTATTGACTGAATAACATACCGCAAATATTTGAAGTTAGAGGTAATCCCTTTTAAGGCAGCGGGACCAACCGCTCAGGCGTCATAAAACTACGGGCCAAATACAGCCGTGACCTCACATTGAGGCGGTACTTTGTTATCGCTATTTTAATTTCCTTGGTTGTAAAAAAAACGTTTGATGATTCAACGTCATCAGTGATCATTTGTAATTGTTTTGGATCCAGGATATAGCTGTGGGTTGAGTGAATTAGGGCAGGAGTTGCTTAGCCCATGGATAGAGCTTGACCTACTTACATATATATTATATACTATATATATATATATATATATATATATATATATATGTGTGTGTGTGTGTGGTGTGTGTGTGTGTGTGTGTGTGTGTGGTGTGTGTGAATCTGAGCCATAATTAAAATAATGAAATAATGTAGCCACGACAATTTAAGAATTGCAACACTAGTTATAAATACCTGCTCCTCCTAGCTTCCCCACACATCGCGGTAAACGAGTCTGCCTACGTATTGTGTTCAGTGACATAAGCGTAGAACAAATTCTATACACATTTATATACACAATATGCAGAGCTGGGAGATGCTTCAACGTCCACTTTATCACCCCTAAGATGGCGCGAAGAACACGCTTTGAAGGTAAATGCCACCGCGCATTAACCGTCATGGCCGTGTGTGATGTCTAAGAGTGACACTGGTCTATAGCGCGCGCGCAGTCAGAGCGATAGAAAGACAAAGACCGCATTAAACAATAAACAACAACAATGAAAAAATCAAATAAACATTTTTATAGTCAGCAACCCACTGATTATTTATTTTTCTCTGATTTGAAGTTCATTGTTCCGTATATTGACCACTGGTTTTATAGCTAATCCCCCGATGTGGGTAAAAGCTACATAAGAAAGATCAAGCGAGCAAGCAAACATGCAAGCAAGCTTGCCCAGTAATGGGTGTTGTCTCCATCTCTGTTTTTTTTAAGCCTACACTTCAATAAAAAGAACACTCTCTGTCAAATTTTACAATTAGTGAAATGGCTGAATTTACTTCGAGCAAAAAACAAAAACAAATGAAAGATAATCTGACTGTGTAATTTATACCCATTTGCCATTGACTGAATGACTCTTGATATATAGTTGACTGCACGTATTTCTGTTCGAAGTGACTGCATGAGAAAACACCACATCGTCAAAACTTAGGAGAACTTTTGTAGGGTGTTCCTCGTAATCATATTGTAGTTTTTGGACTTTAGATTGCAGCTAGTATAACCAAGCGCTTGCAATTTGCAGTGATTATTTAGGTAGTTCTTATGATAGTAGAATAAAGATGAAATGGGCACAAAATTATGAAAAAAGTAAGCAGATGCGACGGCACAATGACTTGTCACGCTGAATTGTTTGGCATTAAAAGGCATTCATTTTTGACGCTTTTTCTCAGACATCGCATTGGAGACACGTATTTAAAGCAATGTGAAACTAGTGTGTTGGTGAGCTTTTCTAATTACCTGCAGAATACGCACAAATCATGCTGTTTTTATGTACTGCCACATATAATAAAAGCTAGAATAGTGAATACAATCTCAATCCCTAGCTGCACAGTATGCCCGAAACTGAGAAGCTGTTTCACTGTATGTTTGGAATCGGAAATGTAGCAAATTTTGATTGCTTACTCTTAGTAAAAGACGTGAACCCTCTAACTTTCTTGTTACTTTTCCATATTGGTGTGTAATCCACATACTCATAATCATAGCTCCTGGAAAAGAAGAAACAAAAAAAAAAACTAAGGACCATTTCCCCGAAGGGAATGTCTGATGGGATACGAAGCAACAGTGGGGCGCAAGGCGTTGACCCCGTTCAAATGGGCGTCGATGCAGGTGCCGGAAGAACTGTTTGAAGCGAAGCTTAGTGCAGCGTTTACTCGAGTAAACGTTTGTTTGAAACGCAGAGACGCAGTGGTGTATTGGGTTTCGTGTAAGATTTATCGCAGATAAACGAGTGGAAAAAGTGTTCTACTCGACGTGCGGTCAAACGTTTCGGGTGGTGGAGAAGGTGAAGCGAAAGAGAAATGTGTTGCGAGCAGGCTGAGGAGCCGGCAGCTGTGGTTGCTGCAACGAGCATGCAGTGGGGGAGTAAAAGAGTGGCATGAGCGTGCTCCTGTGAAAGAAAAATGTGAGAGGAGCGCTACGTCCATGGGTAGCGTTGACGTGACTTGCATAGCGCTGCTCAAACAACTACGGTGAGGCGAACGCGTTGTGGCGTGTTCGTACGGACGCACATAAGTACGGCGTTACACGCGTGAGTCAAAGAGCTGCTCCGCATCTCATAATGCATAAGTAATGCGCTTAACTGCATGATACCCTGTTTTCTTCAGCAGATAAGACTCTCACCCCTCATCTTACTAATATATATTAACAACCTACCATCCATGTATTGTATAAAATGAGTTAATTTGCTTACAACAGTCTCATCTACCGCACAATCACTAATATTGCTGATGAAACTGCCCTCAATCGGATACCTTAATCTTGTGCAAGAGTGGTGTAAGCTTTGCCCGTGAGGCTTATTCCCACTAAATGCAAAGTCGTTTCTTTAATCGTCAGCGTCACCCTTTTGATCCTCATACTTAATGTCTAATTCCACTGTTGAACATGTTGAATCATATAAAAGCTAGGCGTCACCATATCATCTATCCTTTCCTGGAACGCACACATAAACAACATTATATCACCCGCGAACAAGTACCTCGGTTTTCTAATGCGTCATTTGTTTTACGTACCCCTAGACATAGTACTTCTCGCCTACAAATTTCTCATCCAATCAAAACTAGAGTATGCAGCACCTATCTAGAGCACACACCTCGCATACCTAATTAACCAGCTAGATTCTGTGCAAAATTATACCACCAGGCTTATTCATTTTTAGACTGATATGAGAGAAATATATCATTCCTAAAACGTGAAATTGATGTTACTGATCTTTGTGTGCGCCACCTCGTTGTCAATCGTTGTTTAATTAACAAATCATTTACAGTTTTTTCAATCAAGCTCCTTTCATCGTCCCATCATCGCACATTTCTCACAGCACTACCCATTCTTCATCATTCACACGCACACGTGCTCCCACTACTGTCTTTGCCGCATCAGTATATCTTCGCGTAGCAGCTTAATGAAATGGCCTCCCCTATGACATTGCATCCATCACGCGTCCGTCATCTTTTGCGGACAACATAACTGCATATTGTTCATGTGAAGATCACTCTCTGCAACCCACATTTGTCAATCCACCCGTTATGTAATAATGCGTAACCGGGGTCTTTAGGTTAATAAAGTGAAGTGAAGAAGTGAAGAGATTGCTGACCTACTCGCATGCCCCTTTTCAGACACAGCCAAAGACATGCTATTGGTATATAACTGTTGCTTCGTATGGTGGTGTCAGACTTCACCTCGTTAAGATCATAGATTCTCATCCAGGTTTTACTTCAGAAACATATGACACGATTTAATTCCATGGGTACCGGTCCGAAATGCTCTCAGGAAACAGGGCAGGAGTCAAATCTATTAGGACAGTTTAACGTATGTGCTATATATCACACGCATTTTGATTCACGCACAGTGTTTCAGTCAGATGAAGTAGTGATAACACTTTATTAGAAAGCGCCTTTCTGTAGATACATACAGCCAGGTAGATAATGTTTACTTAAATAACTGCACAAATAATACAATTTTATTAGCATTGCTGCGCAGTAACTCGGCAGATATCTCATATAGGAACATGAGCTTCTGTATATTGCATACTGCAATGGCCAACAATCACTAATTGATAAATCAATAGCACTTGTTAAAAAATAGTTCCTTCCTACGACAGTATAACATACATTTGAAGTTCCAGTTTGCTGGAGAATAACTGTGGTTGGTACAACAAACACAGCACACTTTTAACCGATATTTCTCATAAGCAGCAGAGCTGACACAAACGTGCGCAGTTCCAGTGAATGTCAATTCTTTTAAAATAATGGGAAGTGATTGGTCACCCTTCCGGCGATGCTGATGTTCACAAGAAAGCGTGCGCTGGTGACCCAATAAGTGATTCTTAAAAAAAAGAAGATAAAGTGAACCTCGTAACTGTCTGCTTCATAGTGCGAAACCTCAACATTGGCTAACGAGGGATGGGGTAAGGAGAGATTAAACGGAATAGAAATAGAAAAAGGATAGAATAGAGATGAGGCCAGCGACAGTGCATAAAGAAGTAAAGAAGAGATAGGAAAGATGCGGACATGGTCGAAAAAGTCCGAGGATGAGGCACCACTCAGCGGGAGCTTTTGTCGGTGTCAGGCGATGGCGGAAGGCGAGCCAGTCCGCCAGAGCTTCGCTGTCGTCGGAGATCACGGGAATACAACCACTCGGTGAGGAATCCAGCAAGCGAGTCCCAAACACGCAGCTTGCTTTGCGTGCATAGTGTGAATGAAAACTTTCATTGATGATGCGGTGGCGCACTCTATCCTGTGGTTTTCCTCTCTTAACTTCCCTTTCTATGGCTTTGACAAAATTTCTTCACACCTTACAAACATTTCCCATCCCTTGCGCGATAGGGAACGTGCACCGATCATTTATGAGCTAAGGCCATGCTCACATGCACTTTAGTTGACACACCAAATTGTTAGTTAAATATGGTACATACTTCAGCCCATACACGACTCAAGTGTCAGCCAAACATTGGCACTTTTGTGAGTGAGTTCGTTACAATTGATCGAGCACAATTTAGGATGAACTTTGTCATCTTTCTCACTTAATGTGTGTGCCAGTGTGCCTACGGTGTACCGATCTTTATAATCTCATGTATTTTTTAGATAAAACTGGTTGGCAGTGAAAACTTGTGTCCTCATCTTTTCTGTTTTTAGTGTTGTCCGTTTTCGTTTGAATCTATTCCGAAAGGTGCCGGCCCGCACGGCAAAGCATTTAGTTATGTAACCTGAGGAATCTGTTTACGTTATTACGAAATGTGCGTTTTTGGATTAACCCTTTCAGACGCTAACTTTTAATAAATGTCTGTAAATGAGTCAAATCAGTACAACGTTACTTCAAGGTACTCAATATTGTATTGCAACAAAAATAACGAGATAGTTGTGGAAGCTATGTGTGTCATTGTAACTCGTTTTAATTAGGTTGCAAATTATATCTGTTTATTCTGAAGTCATTGATGCCTACTTTCGGCGTAAATATAATCTATTGTGAGGCTATATATGCAGTGCAAATTCATTTTTGATTATGCCAATTGTGAGCAAGAAAATTTCTTCTTTTCACACTGCTTGCCGGAAGTAAAAACCAATTATTCATGCAGGAGCATTCATCTAATGTACGTTATATCTTGCTCTTTCTTAGCCTCTACTTGATGCAAATAACGAAAATGAGTGGTGCACACGAGTGTGTACATAGCGTATGAAAGGGTTATAGAGAGGGGTATCTTATTATTTCTGAGAGATTTTGTGGAATGAACAAAACGTTTCTATATCTGATTGTAATAATTATATTAGCAATATTTTACAGATTATCATTACTCATACTGGTATTACTAGTAGTGGCACTGAAGTAATATTGAACAAATGAAAATATTCACTTATGGTTGCCAGTTGTCTCTACCGAGCTTAAGTGAACCCGGACTGACATCGCAACCCAGCCATTTACACGTTAAGTTAAAAGATAAATAATATTTAAACGATGAAGCTAGCATGCCACATTGCACCGTATAAATGTGGTGGGGCCCTGCTCATAAGGAGGGTTCGCAAGCGCCGTCGGGCTGAGTGGCGAGTGAATTCAGCTCTAGTTCGTGGCACGCAGGCGCGGTGGCTTCTTTGGCTGTATTCTTCGTATTGTTGACAGCGAACGAGAGATGCGCCGCTAAGCATTCAAGCATAATGAAATGATTCACATAAGGAACAGTGCAAATAACGAGGGACAAGAAAGAAGACAGACAGCGGAACTGACTTACAAAAAGATTTATTTGCTGGAACCGCGCAATATATAATTGAGCAGTATATAAAAAAGAGAAAAGATAAATTGAAGAAAACAGAATTCACCTAACAACCGAGTAATCATTGTTATAACGCACCATTAACACCACGTTTACCAACGCTCTGAAGAAAATGTAATTTTTTTGTGATACAGCAATCGGAGGACTGCTGACACATGCTTAGCGCAATCTTTCTATTTCGGCAGCCTCATAAATTTCGCGTATCATCCGGTGCCGACGACGCCTATCGACAGTACAGTGCTGAAAGTCGGGGACACAACATTAAATGCCGAGGCTGCGGTTGTGTTTCCGACTTTCAGCATTGTACCATCATTAGGCGTCATCGGGAACACATGATACGCGAAATTTATGAGGCTGCAGAAATAGAATGGCTGTGCATTGCATTTGTCAGCAGGCCCTCAATTGCTTTATGACAAAAATAAGTAGATTTTCTTCAGAACGTTAGCACACGGGATGTTCATGGCGCGTTATCACGATGATTACTCGGTTGTTAGGTCAATTCTAATTTCTTTAATTTGTCTTTTCTCCTTTCGTTAGATACTGCTCAAGTGTAAAATGCGCGGTTACAGCAAATAAATCTTGTTGTAAGTCAGTGCCGCTGTCTGTCTCTTTCTTTTCTTGTTTCTCGTTATTGGCGCTGTTTTTTATGTGAATCATGTCGTACCAACTCGCCCAAGCAACCACGTTAGATAATGCAATGAATTTCGGGCTGCAAGCGCACTCATTTTTATTATTCATAGTCACATATACTTCAGTAGTACAACGCTTACTACAATAAACACAGAAATGTGCTGAAGGTTTGAGCTCTCTGGAAGTGTTTCCACTGAAAATATTTGTAACTGAAGTGCAATGACACGTAATTGCGAGGCATATAATCACTTTAACGACACTGTAGTTAAAATACTTACCACTTCTGAGAAGACTTGAACACCAATACCTGAGACAAGGTTCGTGCCGTCGGATTCATCTCTGTTCTTATTGCTTTAATGCACGCTACTCCAGCAATCCCCCGCGTAGTGAGGTGCAAATGCATGGGGTTTGTAAGCAAGAACTACGGAAAATAATACAATGTTACATTATTCCAATATCCTTAGCAATCTCCTAAAGCCGATATATAAGTAGTATACCTGCTGAAGTTTTCACTGGGAGTATTCACGTTCGTAAGGAGTAGTACAGCCTCTTAAAACATGCATGCATCCACAAATAAGCAGCCAGAAACTCAGCAAGCTTCAAGCTAAATGTGTGTCATTTTGTTGTCATACAAATTCCTTAGTGTCTATTATTGTATATAAAATGGTGTTTATGATAACCTCATATTGACTGAAGCAATTCCTCATAAGTTATTTTCGAAATTTGCGGAGATGAACTCAAACAGGCAAGTATTAGGTTACAAAACGCATAACGTATGGGTAAACTGCACTCATTCATTGTTTACTTATAGCAGCGCTTAATATTATGAGCACAAAAGAGGCAAGTCTTTGGCACAAGGAACCAGAAATATAATTACAGTGGATTTGCTTTCGAAATATTATAGAGGACGCTGTAGTGGAAGTTTAAGAAAATTTCAACCGGTTGGTGTTCTTCAATCTGGGCCTATATCTGAGTAACCGGGAATCAAGCCAAAATAGAATTCCAGTTTATGAAAGTTGTTCAATGGGAAGGATCTGTTAAGCATAATATCAGAAAATTTTGAGTAGATGCGTAGAGAGATTACCTTGCGAAGTATGCTAAGCATTCTTTATCACACATAACCCCGCTGCGGTGGTCTAGTGACTAAGGTACTCGGCTGCTGACCCGCAGGTCACGGGATCGAATCCCGGCTGCGGCGGGTGTATTTCCGATGCAAGCGGAAATGTTGTATGCCCGTGAGCTCAGATTTGGGTGCACTTTAAAGAACCCCAGGTGGTCAAAATTTTTGGAGCTCTCCACTACTGGGTCTCCCATAATAATACGGTGGTTTTGCGACGTTAAACCCCACATATCAAATCTTTATTACACATAAAGGCTTTATGTCTTTGACCACCACATGGTTCTGTATAGTATCGAACATGTATACTAATTCGTGTCCCTGGTACTCTTTCAATATCTCGTGTATGATGAGTGCATGTATTTGCAGTATATAAAGACTGTATTGAGTAACTTAGGATGATGATCGATATGCGGTGTCAACGTCCCAAAACCATACCATGATTATGAGAGACGCCACAGTAACTTAAGAGTTGTATTGATTGCAACACCAACTCGTGAAACAATAAGTATTGGCTGTCCTTGGCTTTTCAAGCTGATAACGCTTCAGTAAGCCACCTAAATAAAACAAAATGCAGAAACATTCTTTATGATTTGCACAAAAGCCAATCAGCAAGGGCTTCTTAGGAGATCTCTAGGTCCCTAAATTAGAGCAGAGTCATGTCATGGTGTTTGCCTTATTTCTCTTTTTTTTGCCTACATCTGCCAGTGCCATGATGCATGAAGGCATAGCTACTGTTCTTTACTAGATATTGGAATTAAGTTAAACTTTTCGTGCACTAAATTTGGTGCAAATATAGTGCACTTATGAAAACCCCTCTTTCATGGCACTTCGTTAAGACATCGCAAGAATGTAAGAATGAAGTGTATATGACACGTGGCAATCAAACATGAGAAACTTCAATTATCTAGCCGACTTAAAGTTGACGTACTGTGAAACTAACTTATATGCTTTAACAAAGATCCGCGCTGTTATGGAATGCAGAAGACACTGGGCAGAGGAGCAAAGAAGACCATGTTCGCCTTAGTGAATCCGAACGCTTGTATCAGTCCAAATGTTAGTTGTGCCGTGATAGTGTCTACCAACCCATCGCTGCACTGAAACACATTCTTTTATTAGAGGGGAGCGCTAGGTACATTACCGCCCTGCAACTTCGCAAAAGTATTTTGGCTGCAGTTCATTCCATAACCACTGACAGCGACCAGCAGCCTAGGACCCCGACAACAACCCTAAGAACTGTTAGTTGGTCCGGTACTCTTTGGCGATGCTACCTGGCCTCTTTAGTGATACTCACAAGAAGGATGTGTAAGGCTGGTCTAATTAGTACAACCTGTTAAGCGAGCACAGGAAATGAAATGATGCGCACAAGTTTAAGTGTGAAATTTTGTAGTTAAATGACATCGTCAGACACTGGATCTGTAACCACGGCGGTGGCCTACCTATGCTGTCGGCCTACAGAACGGTATTCGTTGAACTTTGCGGACGCCCAAAGAAGTGCCTGGCAGCACTTGCATCATAGAGTTCTACAAAACGGTGAAATGACACGAGAGGTGCTATGCAGGATGACGCGAGCTTCTCGGGCAGACGAGTTTTTTCCAAGCTTACTTTACGGTGGCCTGATGATGAGGACAGTGCGGAGTGCGTGTTAGTAGCGTTGATAAAATTCTCTACTAGAACGCACGTGGCATAGGAAATGCATGTTGGACATTTGCAGCAGCTATAAAAAAATTGGCCCATATCTATATGTTACACTGTATATGTCGTCGAAAGACAATATTCTTGAGTCTGGAGAGAATGAACGAAACGTTTATTTGATGTTCTGCGCAAGAAAATCGGTGACTGGTTATCTGAAGGCGCTGCGCTAGAGTGCCTCAAGCGTGTAAGGAAGGCGAACAAGCGCATCTAGGCGCGTTAAACACGAGCGCCATCTGGCAGTTATCTTCGAACGCGAATGCATGCGCGACCGCGGAGAAAGATGCGTGCCAGTCACGGAGGTGATAAGGTGTAAAATGGAAAGTGACGGGCAGGTGCCACCACCGTGGCGTCACAGCAAAGCGTTGGAAACACCTTCTTGAGCATCGCGTTGCCCCGACGCGGTGGTCTAGTGGCTAAGGTACTCGGCTGCTGACCCGCAGGTCGCGGGTTCGAATCCCGGCTGCGGCGGCTGCTTTTCCGATGGAGGCGGAGATGTTGTAGGCCCGTGTGCTCAGATTTGGGTGCACGTTAAAGAACCCCAGGTGGTCAAAATTTCCGGAGCCCTCCACTACGGCGTCTCTCATAGTCTTATGGTGGTTTTGGGACGTTAAATCCCACATATTAATCAATCATGAACATCACGTTGCACTGTCAGCGCAGCGCGTTAAACGCTACAGTCCTTAAAGTGTTTTGTGTGTGTCCTCTTCTAGTGCAAAGGCAGACATTCAAAACACAAACATCTTGTTATGGCGCCTCAGATATGCGCACTATTCACTTTAACAATTGACAATCGCACAACTATGAACGCGAAACCTTAAGCAACACTGGTGGGCGCTGTGGATGGGGTTGGCCGTTCGGTGCCGTTTGAGGTATCGTTAGGGCGGACAAACAGACAATTGTACAGACAGACAGATAGAACAAAATTTTGCCGTCGAAGGTCCCAAGAAAGGCTATCGTCTTTAAAAAAGACCGCTTGTGAACACGTCAGTGCCGCCACTCAGTGAATATTTTAACAGTGCAGTGATGTTAGCGTGATTGTCGGGTCATATTTTTGTCAACTCAGCACGCCCCTCTATCAGGCGTGTTCGTGGGCGTTTCGGGCATATGTTTTCGTTCCACCCGGCGCATCAAAATTTTCACACTAGAAGGCAGCAAGGGTGCACATGCAGCAATCTCATGCTGTTCATTTCACTTCTATCAGATATTGCAGGTGAATATTAGGACAGGTGGTCGCCAGGGGCGCTCGCATCACGGTGGCAACGTGGCGTTGAGTAGATACGTCCTGAGCGCCATGAAATTGAATGCGAGACATTGTAGCCACGGGATAATGCCGCTTTCAGTTCTACGTGCGTGTGTGCACAGTCTGCGCGATAAAGCTGATAGATTATTGTGTTGCTAGGCTTGAGTACGGATCCTCAGCAAAAGCAAACGTAGTGGGCGTAGCCGATCTTCCTCGCGGGCGTCTGTCAATAAAACTGATTGACGCGTCAACTCGGAATAAGCTAGTTGATTCTGAGAAGGCCCCACTTCAACTCGTGACTTGCATACTACATACATCGAGGATACACGACCCATGGCATAGGGAGTTTTACCCACAAAGAACAGATGCCGTAGGGGCGTCATAAGAATACAACGAAGTGCTGTAGTCTACAACTTGGGCATACAACAAACCGTTAAACTAAGCATCACTTGGAACGCCCAATAACGCTACACGAAAAATGACAGACGCCATAGATAAGCCGTCCGAATACGACGGATTGTTGTAACGTCCAATCTTACAGTTACTCATCAGTCAGGTAACAAAAAATTCTCACAAAATCTTTTTACCCCCCCCCCTCCAAAAAAAAAAAACACGCTATTAGTGCAATGGTAGCCAGGAGTGCAAAGGCTTGTCTTTTATAAGTGATGCGGGAAAAAAAGCAGCGTTGGGTTGGTATCATTTCGAAGATGAGTTTTTGGAACCGAGCGCTCAAAACATGACTCTGCGAAACGGTCACTGCAAAATCTGCTTTCTGGAGACGGCATCTAGTTGTCCTTCTCTGAGTTACTGGCCCACTTCTTGTATATTCGAGGCCTCGAGGTTGGGAAACTGCATATAAAAAAAAGCAAGCACCTTCAACACGCCTCGTAAAAAATGCAATCAACTACCACAATTTCCACTCAGAATGCGCTACAAGTGATATAATGTTGTAGTACTAGGCATGGAATGTCTTTGCAATGACATTTTTGGTCGGTGCATACAGTGTACGGTGCTACAGACCGGCATTTTATTAAAAAGAAGCGAAAAGATCTAGTGCCGGCATCAGGTGACTGTCCATGGCGGTGGCTTCCGTTGGCTTCAACCGCGCGCGCTGGATGTGTCATCCAGCTCCCCCTAGTAGAGATCAGTGGTAGGCTTTCGCCGTAATACACTTTAGAATTTACAATGGGTCCCTAAAGGTTTAAACTATCTTACCAGAAAAGGAAGTGATTTCTGCGGTACATATTTTGAGGCTAGACGACTGACCTAGAAAATAAAAGAGAAATCGGTCAGATAGACTGCTATTAGCCAAAAGAGTTAAACAAGATTTGATTCAATCAAGTTACACAAGCTTTACAGGTAATTTTGATATTCCTGGCCTGTGTAGCTGGTTATTGTGGTGTTCTAAAAATCTCTCCTGGCTGACAGGTTTACCACAATAAATAAATACTAAAGAAAGCCTAATGCACATCTTTCCAAGACTGGTGTTTGAATAATGTTTGCCCAGTTTGACAGTGAATGCCTGAAACATCTAATTACAGATCCTTGTTTGTCCAGTGCGTCCTGAATTTATTAAAAGTTTACGAGGGAAGGTCGTTAGGGCGTAGCCAGTCTCAGTCTGTCACGCTACACAAAGCGGAAACTAAAGCTGTGTGTCAGCTGTGTGTATCAATGAAGTATATGACAACACAAAACATGACCACCTGCGCTATCCATCTGTTCGTCCATTAGTGTGTCTGTATACCAGTCAATACATCTGTCCATGCCACCGTTTTAGGGGCCATGCTCTTTATAGCGGCACCCGTCCCTCGTAGCCGTTGTAGTAGTGTGTAACGAGTATAACATTTTGACCTCCAAGAGGGTGTCGGTGAGAAATTTCTTCTGTGCGTTGTTGAGCAATAAAAGATAGTCCTCAATGTACATGCCAATGGCTGATAAGGGGAATGAGAGAAAGGAGAATTCGGCTTTTAGTTAACGCGCACGCTGCAAATTTTTTATTGTTCAACAACGCACAGAAGACAAGAAAGGGTTGCTACGTTATACTCGCTGGGTGTAACCTATTAGGTTTTAGAAAGGTTTCGTGAGGGTTGGAGCGCAGTGCCATGAATACATTGAACTAGTATATACCATGTACTCAAGGTGGTTAAAGGTGGGAAGTAGACACGAAAAGCGAGCCATAAGGAAGTGTGCGTCTGCGTCTTCTCGTTCATTCCTTGGAATGTCCACTGGATGGCGGTGTTTCTATATGAGGAATATATGATGAAATGTGCGAGATGGTGGTACTTGCAGTGTTGTGGACGAACGGACACAAAGACAGATGCATGGACGGACGCACGGATGGCTGCACGGACGTATGGACGCATGAACTGACGCAGGAGGGATGCATGGACGAAAGCAGGGATGGACGCACAGATGAACGTGCGGACGCACGAACAGACGCACGCATGGAGGGACGAAAGCAAGAACGAAAGGACGAACGGACGCTTCGCCCCACTATCCATCATTCACTCCGTGGATATGCTGCCATTTTTTCTGCCCATTTGTGCGTCCGTACTTCCGTGTGTCCGTCCATTTATTTGTGCCACCATGTGTGCGTCTGCCCCACTGTCCGTTCGTCCGTCCTTGCACACGTGCGTCCTTTACACCAGTCTGGGACGTCAACGTAGGCATTGCGGAGCTTTGGACGTAGCTTCACCCGCTCATAACCAATCACTTTGTCGAGATGCTTTTTTTATTTTTTTTTGCGTACCGAAGCCATCAAACTACATCTATAACTTTCGAGAACATGCAGCACATGCTCAATGAAAACTGTGGGATGGTCTTTCTAGATATTTTTAAAAACCCTGAGAGAGACTATCACAAGTACACTTGCACGGTATTCACTACAGCAAAAATATTTGTGAAGTGCAGAATCACACACATCACCGCTTGGCATTCATACACAGAAACGTGGTACTCGCTGCACACCCATGAGGCGGTATGCACACATTGTTGATGCTTCATCGTGCTCTGGATAACGGAGCTTTGATGGGCAGACTTCACCGACAGTCGTCTTCGCAGATGACAAATCATGGTACCTAATATGATCAAGTGGCCACAGATACTTCCCCCTCATTGCGCCAATCGCTTGGACTCCACCAAATAACCACCCTGCCGACGTCCCCCGGCCGCTTGGCAGGACAGGCTGCTGACTTCAAGCTCTACGAGCGGCTTTGAACAAGTTTTCTGGATTTCACAGATGAATCAGTAGCGTAAATTGAATTTGCTGCTGCAGCCTGTCAATCTCGGCTAGTGGAGTGAGCTGACTATGCCGTCTTTCCACCAATGCGAGCTTCTCCGCGGTAAAGCTCTCATCTAGCTGCTCACGCCGTGGATGAGGATTCTGCTGAGCGACTGGGCTTTTTGGCTCAATGTCATTGTTCTGACAAAGCGGTTTCACCTGTTCTTTGCTGAGCTACAAGTTATCTGCTAGATTCTAGAATTTCCGTCTCTTCTTATTTGAGGCCTGCTTTGAGCAAGCAGACACCCTTGACACAACCACCAATTCTAGTGATGTGGTGCTTTCAGAGGTTGGGCTCATGAAGCGGAAGTGCGCCACGCTACATGACGTTCACAGGACCTATGTGTGAAAATCGGTGCACTTGTAAGCCAAGCGACGCTCCTGTTCACTGAACTTCGAAAAGTTGCGGTACCACCGACTCCATTAAACACGTTTTCTATGCTTACACAGCGCTGGCCCAGGAACGATGAAGGCTCACCACTATTTAGAGATCACAACGACTTCCTGCGACTGCCACAAACAAACTGCAGTTCCCATTGCATCCCAACCTTCAGAATCCCCAGAGAATATTTGAGATTAAGTAGGAAACCGGAATCGCCGCCTTCGATTGAGCTATAGTCCCTTAACTATCGGCTTCCCGCCGAATACACGAGATAGTGACTCCTTCTTTCTTCTTCTTCGAGCCCCTTTGTTTCCCACTTCTCCTTCCCTTGATGCTACACCGCGCTTCCTATGCGGCTGCAGAACTGAGCATTCTTTCATAAACTAACCACTACTGTTTCGTTATGGGTGAAGCTGACGACAGTGAATCATTTTACTCTGCAATTTTCAATTGTTGAGAGCGTTCAATGACTTATTTGATAAAAAAATAAACTTTGTGATGCGATATATCACTTTACTAATATGGTACATTTTGTTACGCATATTAACGCGATTCTTTAACAGACATAAAGCCCGTATAGGGTCAGTTTTCAATAGATATTCAAGAAGAGCGGTCAATCTATAGATAATACTGGGCAGCCAGTCAAAGCGCCCAGGCTCGAATTTGATTCTATCGCCGTCGTAAAGCATAACTATTTACTCAGTTTTTTTATTTTGCGTGATAACGGCTATGGACAACCGCTGTCAGAATTTACGCTGTGAGAATTTACACTTTTTGGTATAAGCTTTCATTTTAAATCAAGCGAGAAAAGGTTTACTTTGTATGCTCGCTTACTGAAATATGTTGTGTTGGCGAATAAACGTGACCTTCTGGACAATAGGTAAAGTCGATATAAAAAATTCAGTACACAGTTAATTCAGCTACAAAATATTCAAATTCTGCAACCGCGTGTTTATTATCGCGTGATGGTTGTTTTGTTGTGTCATTCTACACGTTGAAGAGGGCTGAAATCAACATAAAACATCAAATATTTACGAGAATGACAAGTTTTTGGCACATACTAAGCTTGCGTGACGGATTTTCAACTGACATCTCGTGTCAGTTGGTATCTGAAACCTTTATTAACAATTATTGCTACCTATTCACTACCGACATTGGTGAATGTAAGGAAATCAGTAGCTAGGAGAGTGGCTACTATCTTTTTCAGACCATCACTCACTTTTGTGCGTAATGCCTAGTATAGGCCAGTGTAGTTAAAGCCTAGTGTAGGAATTCATAGCTTGAATAATATCGCTTATCACTTTGAAGCTGTAATTGGCGAAGAGTGTTGTAAATTATGGGGGTTCAGAGAGGTGAGGATCCCCCATGCCCTCTGTGTTCCAGCTGGCTGGGACACCCCATGCAAGTGTCCTCTCCCCCTGGTATTTATTTTCCCAATGTTTCCTTCATTATCTTGACAGTCAAGGACAAAGAATTTTCTGAAAAACCAACTCTGAAATATGAAGCGCTTTCATTGAATGTAAGCGAAATACTTCTATATGGTACATGCAATGAAGAAGACCTGTATGAATTAGCACAAAAACGTCCACTATTTTTATTTTATGCTTTAACCCGAATGATGCAACTGCGAAAATTCTTGCGCCCGCCTGCGAGTTCCATGCAATATCGCTTATAAATTATGGAATACTCCGATGTGATTTTTGTCTATGTGCCGATGCTCATACTCGTATTATTATTATTATTATTATTATTATTATATGTATATGTATAATTTAATTTGATATGATAAAATACAGTACACATATAAAAACAAAATGGTCGCCAATACAAATGTGAGGGAGTCTCTCTTTGTAGTCTTTATGATTTTACGCTACTGAAGAAGAAAATGTTCATGAAACAATCAAAAGACCGTAGCTATTCACGTAGTACTGAATATACTATGTAACACCTTGTGGTGTCAAATGTCGGAAAAGGGATGTGACGCATTTTTTCTTGCACTGCTGTTCTTTATAGATCTTCTACAAGGTCTCGGGGCACACATAATCAGGCACTGCAGTACCGGTCGGTATGTTTGATTCTTCCTAGCAATACACGTGCTCACTGTTCCCCGAAGGTGCGCCTGTATATAATCCTCGAGCTGTCGAACAGTGAAGGCAGCGTATTGAATTTAATGTCAAGTGCGCGATTCATTCTACTCCCTGCCTTATTACCCCAAGCTTGTTTCTTAATGCTGATATTCAGAATTTCACCACCACTGAAGATATGTATGAAGATTAGCGCGTGAGGAATTGTTTACCATTTTTTGCCAACTTTATGTTACTACGTATAGTTAGCGGCAGCTGGGATACTCAGATGTTAATAATTGCTGTTGTTATTGGAAAAGCCAGTAGGTGTTAACACACTTGTAATCAGAACCTTCAAAGTAGCCACGTATGTGAGAAGAACCTATTATCTGAAGGTAACAAGTACTACAACCCCGTTTTTTAAATTAACACCTGAAAAAGGCAATAACTTGGTTGAGATAGAAAAACTTGACTCTGAAAACTCTAATGCTACAAGTTTCACTGTCATAGGTTCAATAATAGCGGAAACAATCAAGGTTGAAGTTTCAATATTAGATATCGTGCCGTAAACTACGCGCCTGACGTAACGAATCGCACAATGTATTATCATATTTTAGGAACCTCCGCTAATTGAAAATTTCGAAAACGTCGTATGCTAACTCTATATGGTACCCACAGATGGCTATGTAAGTCATTTTTATATAGTAGAAGCTGCTGTAGGACCGAGTAGAGACCTTCAACTCGATCGCGGGATTGATACCCGGCGGTGGCGGCGGCTGCATTTACGTTGGAGGCAAAAATGCTGCAGGCCTGTGTGCTCAGATTTGGGTGCACGTTAAAAAATCCTAGGTGGTCAAAATTTCCGGAGCCCTCCACTACGGCGTCTCTCATGAAAATATGGTGGTTTTGGGACGTCAAACCCGACATATCTATCCACTTTCACAGATCAGTGTGATGATTTTTGCCGGTATCAGAGTGCCACTACCAGACGATCTGTTTACCCATTTAACAATAACAATACAAGTAGAGCTCGAGTACCAAGTATCTCGCACGTCTATTCTTGCAACCGCCAGGGGGAAGGGGGGCACAGAGATGGCAACGCGTGCTGCTGATGTGCAACACCTGTCACAGTCAAGCTCACCGAACAAGCCACCTGATAAGCGTAGCTACGGTGTACTAGAATAGGGGTAGTGGGCTCAGAGGCATGCGGCACCTGAGGCACCTCATATTGCCTCCAAGTAATGGCGCCACAAGCATTTCCTCTTGAAAGGTTGTGCTGATTTTTTTTTCGAGTTTTGCAGCTACGCTGGGCGGGCGTTGTGGGTTAGGCTTCTATGGAAAGGTTACAATTTGCTTTCTTTAGGCACTTACGAGCGGTATAGCCAAATATATAGTATATAAGGCGTGAATCACTCTTTTGCACATGCTGGTTGTGATCGAAAGACGATGACAAGGCTGTCTCTGCTGCAGGCGAAATCTCCTGCGTCAATGAAGCTGTAAACCTTATTCCAAATAATGATCACTGTATCCTGAGTGAAGCAGCGTTCGTCAGTTTCCAGCAGTGCACTTAATGTACATGGATCTGCATTCGCATATCTTGCAGTCTTTACACAACTGTAAAATGACATACAACCCATGGTTACAAGAAATCAAGTTGAAATAGGGTTGTCATTGCATCCAGAGGACTGGCGTACTATACTGAACAAGTTTTCAAGGGGGTCTTGACCAAGTCCTGACGTCCTGATATATTTATATCCCATCTTGGTCAGGTATGACAAAAGTGCAAGCATGCTCGACAGCATGCCCGGAAAACTTGTGGCTGATGACTCGCTGATAATCCCCCCCCCCCCGTCTCCACTTGCATGCTGCTCCCAGGCAGTCAAGTATTTTGAAAAATTGGCAATCGTATCATCGGAAGATGAGTCTGGCCACAATGGTTTGGACGGGAACCACGAAGTCATGGCCACTATCAGGCGGTTAATTTTCCTGCAAAAAATCATGAGATGTGTCAAGGGCAACATGTAGCTCAGCAGCACTTATTAAAACAGGTGTCCTCTCATAAAGTTTTCATAAATCTGACGAAACGGATGTGTGCACAATGATAACGAAATTATATTTTTTAACAGAAATATTGCGCATTGATAAATGCTGGCTAGCTTGTGCACACTGCATCTCTTCGTACCTGAAAAAAATATGTGTAGCCGCCTTGCTTCAAGTTCTTTCCTCAATTTCCGTCCTGTAGAGCTGAAGAGCTTGCAGCATATTTTGTCCAAAGAGTTGAAATGCCAAGGCAACTCTCATTTTTTTCCAAAAGCGTTCAGTTGTAGAGGACATTTTGTTATGCCTGGCATGGCCTTAAGTGTCACACTACTGCAGTCAATACTAAGAGCCTGTCTGATGTGCTGAATTGAAACCTAGAAGAGAAATTGTGAACATGCTAAGCAGTTGAACACATGTGTCTACAGTACCATAAAATTTTATTGTAACTAAGCTCAGTGCCAGAATTTTATCAAAAGGTGAACATAATATACAAAGACAACACACTTACGTGTCCATCTGGTGTATTGAGTAGGTATTTCAGCGGACTGTTTCTCAGGCATTTGATCAGGTGAGGAAGTAAGATGTGAAGTGGGTGTGGCGACTGTAATCCACAGGGTGTTTCACTTTACCCTTCACATAATTTGCCGTTCTACAGACACCTAACAGCCTTCGCATGCGCTTATTCCATGCAGCACCGTCAAAAGTAACAAAATCTACATGAAGTCCACTGTTTTCTACCAGGATAGTAGCTTCTATAATAACTTGAGCCAGCAAGTCACCCTTCATAATTCCAGATGTGGCAAGTGTGCCAATCACTTGACTCCATTTTCCAACAAACAGCACGAGCATGATAAACATGCTGTGGTCCGATTTCACCCCCTTTTCTGCAAGCGAAGAAAAGTCTCCCAGATCAACAAAGCCTTCAAAGTGGCTGGATGTTTTCACACTAATGTGATTTGAAAGCTTAAGCTCGTTTACAAGCAGGCCGCCATGCCTCTTGAAGGCGTCCATATTCAGGGTCTTGTCCTTCAGCTACCTCAAAACCTTCTTGCTGAACCCGAATGCAGACCTGTAAGCAGCCGTGTAGCGCTTCGATGTCGAATTGCTTGGAAGTGCCAGTATTTCATTATCCCGGATGTGGTTGTACAGTTGAGAGCTTTTCATTTGCATTATAATACACTGCAAGATCCACATCTTGCTGTATCGAACGCCTTTTCTCTTCACACTTGCTGCCGCAAAGCACTGCCTTACAGTTTCCTGCTGCTTTGGAGGGAGTTCTGAATTGCGATTGTTACCAATTTCTTCACTCAGCGAAGCATTTGCTGCTTACACCTTGTCAATGTCTATTTTATTTACAGAAATCCGTGAGTGAAGGCGTCTGTTGCTTTTTGTCATGCATTTCAGCTTTTGAGCTGCTGTACGGCGTGGCCTGGAAGGTGCACGTTGAATTCTTGATCTTCTGTTCAGCAGCACCTTGCGCAAGTATTTGCGCCAGATGAAGTGGCCTTCTACAAACAAAAGAGCACTACAGTTAAAATGTAGTTTGCAAAGATTAAGTTAATATATCAACGCGCTTCCGTCAAATCTCTCATGAAAGTGATTGCATACAGTTCTTACCTTTGTTGACCACCTTGACAAGACACTTAGAACTGAAGTATGTCTGCTGCCTTACGTCCAGCTGACTCCTGATCCCCTTTGTGAAAATCACTTGAGAGTAATCGGCTGCATTCAGGACTCCAACACAAAGCTCGTGCCCCGCTGCGGTCGTCTAGTGGCTAAGGTACTCGGTTGCGGACCTGCAGGTTGCGGGATCGAATCGCGGCTGCGGCGGCTGCATTTCCGATGGAGGCGGAAATATTGTAGGCCCGTGTGCTCAGACTTGAGTGCACGTTAAAAAACCACAGGTGGTCGAAATTTCCGGAGCCGTCCACTACGGCGTCTTTCATAATCATATGGTGGTTTTGGGGCGTTAAACCCCACATATCAATCAATCAATCAATCAATACAAAGCTCGAAGGCATCTGCTTTTTGGAGCAGGCTTTCCGCTTCTTCCTGGGAACTCAAACAATGTTGTTCAAGAAGTCTTTCTCTCTTATGCACTTTGGAGTTGGCATCATGAGGCTTGCTGCAGAAAAACATGACCACTTTTTCCGACACCACCGTCACTTCTTCGCATAACGCCGATGTGCAATAAATTACGCCATCCAGGTTAGGAAAACAATGCTTCGTCCAGCACTCAAAAGGCGTTTTGAGGTACAATAAAAAGTTCAAATCGTGCCGTGCCTCATCTGAGCTGGCTGCACTTGGCGCTTCTCCGCTAGCGCAAAATGTATCAGCGTTTAGCGGCGACTGGTCGTCCGGGTCAATTTCAGCGGACGGCACGTGTGTCGCAGTCTGATGTTTGGTACTGCAGGTCGGTCGGTCACCTTGTCGCTTTCTTTTGGCCCTGGGTTAGGGAGTCCTTTTGCTGAGGTACGCGGGGAGATTCGGAAGGATTCTGGGTACAGCGTCTTCCGACAGCGTTGGTGTTACACGAGGTATGCGTAATTTTTGCCGTCGATGATATGAATGTAGTCCCTGATTCCAAAATGCGGCTCGAAATGCAATTCGCACACTGCGCACGTTTCGTTGAGCTCCTTATTCTCGCTGTGCAGGTTCTTCTCCAACTGTCTTTTTTTTTCGTCTTGAGGGACGTTAAAAAGGACGCCTTCGGTGCGCCTTTCACACGGCTGTAACCAGTCCGGCATCCCGGTGTGAAACAGCGATTTTGCCGCTCAGTAGGCATACTTGCTTAGCACGCCTTAGCATGGGCACGTCAGCAGAAAACGAAGTCCGTGGTTGTCCTTGATGCAAACCACTGAATTTCTCAACTACTCGAAAAAGCAATCGACTTGCAGCCTCGGTCAGCACGTGTGCAGCAGGAGAGCGCCAGCGGCAGAAGGATAGGAGCGCGCAAAAGTTGAAGAAGAAACTGCTGCAGCGCCCCTAGCGGCTCCCAGTACCAGCGACACGAGCGGCTCCAGAGCGCCACCTGCGTACCATATAGCAGACAGCAGACTTTCCCCTTCTAGCACACTGTAGCGGAGCTCCCACATGTTGAATAACCGATCCTTCTCGGCACTGCGTTGTGTAAGAAGGAAGCAACAAAAGGGAGCAGGGTGAGAGGCTAACCAGAAAGACATCATGTTGGCTGCGCTGTGTAGTGAGAAGAAAGTCCCCGCTGTATTCGCGGATCTCTCCCATATTGGACCCCACAGAGTGCTAGAACCAGAAGGGTTTTCCCTTACCTCCAATCGGGTGCATATTCGTCACCGCTCAGACAGACAGTGTTCAGTGCGCATCAAGCGATGGACGTGGGCTTTTATTTCCTACATCACCCGCAGAAAATTACCAATGAATCAATGTGGGTACAGTTCATGCCTACCACTAAAAATGAAGACATATAGGTTCGTATTTGTCTTCAAAATGTGTTCTAACCTCTCTGTAGCGTGCTAAGCAGCTTTGAGAGTAATTCACTATTAGAGAGTAGAACCGATGACATTTGGCAAGCATTGTTAAGCCATGCTCGTTACTTACAATCGCGAACTAATGATATGAAGCAGCGTTATATAAAATACGCGCCAAGAAAACGTTTCAACTAGCGTAGTGCAATTTATTTACAGTCTCCTTGAGGGAGTTTTTCGGAAACGGAACACACAATTTCCAGTGGACTACTGAATTCTAGCGCACGCTGCCAAAGGTTAAGTCGAAACATTATTGACTCGAAGTCTTGTTAGGTATCATATAAATGGGGCGAGGAGGCCTTTTTTAATCGCAAGTCGCAGCTTCCACTGATTATGCAAGTGCAACGCAAGAGAAACCAAGCTGCAGTTTTTTAATTTAAGGGTTCTTAGAGGAAAATTTCATTTCAGGTCATAAGAAAGCAGCATCTCCATAAGCGGAAAAGAATCAATGAAGTTGGATAGGCAGCTGTAAAGACCAGTGATAACACTGAGATACTGCTGCTTATCAAAATATGCAAACCTTTCTTGCTAAATAAATAGTAGGTTCAGGATCAGGTAACGGTTAGTTAACTTGTAGTGTGAATAGGATGCAACTCAAGGTAGACTCATAGCTCGTATTTCAACAGTATTTTTATGGTAACTAACATCTACAATATGTGTCGAAAGTATTACGCAAGTAACGCACCTTCTTCTGAGCTGACAAATGCTGAGATGTTGTCATAGCAATTACAAGGAATATCCAAATGTTGTAGGGCTCTATAAATGTTTCACAATAAATTAGGCTCGGTGGAGAACTAGAGTTTGAACTTTTTTGGAGTACAGAAAGGTGAAAGACAGTCTTTATATATCCACTGCACGGTAACCTTTTAGCCACGCAGCAAAATTTCAATGGATAATTATAATAAAGGACAGGAAGAATCATAAATATCGGTAGTTGGAGTGTTATTGAAAAAAAAACACTTCAGCCGACCTGACCAGTGATATCTGTGGTCAGTTTATTCCTTTTTTTGTCGTTTATAACGATTACTAATCAGGAGCACTTTCTTTGAAATGAGCTTGCGGTTTGGATAAAGCCGTAAAACACAAAAAAAGTTGCAGACCTTGAGAGCTTCAGTGCTCGTTACAAGTAAAAATTCTAGCTAGAATATTGATACAATTAGGCATTAAAATTCGCGCTGATGAAGTTCTTGTTCGCCTCATAGAGAGCTCGTTTGGACTTGTTTATGAGACATGGAGTGCCACCTAGATTTATTCCTACGGGCAGCCCCCTACCAAGCAATCTGGTGTTTCACGCTTTCACCACCTGTCTAGCATAGCTTCAGTCCATTTTAGTTTGTTGTTCTGGGAGACACAATATTTGCTTAACACTGAATAGTTGCTTGTCGTCCAGTCAATGATCTAGAAAAAACTGAAGTAACAAAGTCGGTACATAAAAAACGTCTTCAGGAAAGTGCAACAACAACTCTACTTTTACGATAACAGCTTCCACATAATTCACTATAAACTATGTGTTTTTCGTCACGGCGACAGAAACATTGCTTTGGGGTAATCTAGTCCAGTCTTTCCACGAAACGTCATCCCCTTTGTTTTATGACCAACTTTATAGAAGGACAAACTTGGTCCTTTCAAAGAGCACGCAAGCTTTCACATCAAAGCGGAAAGCTTAGCGACTTCTTCTTTATCAAACTATTCAGGCAGTTTTTTTAACGCGCAATCAGAACAAGGAACGTATCAGAAGCATTATGTGCAGTATTTAAGGGTGATCTAGTTAATATGTCTTAAATGGGAAGCAATGTAAGGGGAGGGAAAACGTGGCTGATTCTTGCATCACTGCAATAGATGTGACATGAAAGGCAAATGGGTCTGGGCAGAAGTAGTTAATAGTTTATTGCACACACATACATGATTGATTACTATGTGGCGTTTGACGTCCTCAAACCGCCTTGTAGTTTTGAACTTCTGAGAGACATCGTAGAGGGAGGGCTTCAGAAATTACGACTACCTTGAGTTCCTTAACATGCACCCAAATCTGAGCACACGCGCCTACACCATTTTCGCCTCCATTGAAAACGCACCCACCGCAGCCGGGATTTAATCGCACGTCCTGCAAGTCAGCAGCCGAGTATCCTAGCCACTTGACCACCACGGTGGGATGCATTTATACATAGGAGCTTGTACAAAGCGCATAAATATTTGGAAGCCACAGCTACGTTTGATGTGAGTGCAACCAAGTTTACGCTTATGGGCACTTCTCCATCACAGGAAAAACGAGCATGATCTCATGATTTAGCCGTAGGAGTAACTGAATTGTTTATATGAGCGCAGCTTACAGTAAATCTTCCACGAAGATGACATTAACCAACACGTAAAAAATCCTGGCACTCGATTCGCACACCTTCAAAGCGTCGTTAAATCAGGAGAGAAACGGCAAGGTGTGAACGCTGCAGCGTAAAGTAAACAACGTCTTTGCTCATACATACGACACAACACGGCACTTCAAGAACGCGGGGACAGATGTTTCTAGCATCAGGCATGAGCACGCTAACTTTATTCCGCTTCTCGCTGACGCAAGATATGATATTTGCGTCTCGACGACATATTTCTGAGGCACTTATTCCAGCAGTTCTAACGCGATACCTTTAAAGAGCTCGTTTCGCAGAAATTCTGGCGTCAGCGTTGGTGTCGAGGTCGGCGCTGTTGGTTGTGAGCAAAAATAGATTACCTTTGCATGACCGAAGAATCGAGAAGAATGCAAATGAATGAAAAATTTTGCATATTAGGAAGCATCAAAGCCGGTCGTTTGCGTGCCAAGTGGGTGTTCTGTCACACAGTCATGCCTCTGTTTGTGAATACAAAAAAATAGTTTATCTGGTTGAAAAGTAGTGAAAGTAATTTCTTTGCATTACAAACACACCCGTGCTGTATGCATGTGTCACTATACAAAAGGATATATTGCTCTAATAATGTGTGGTAGAAGCGTAGAATTTCATTAGGAGTCAGAACATGGAATTATCATAATTACTTCAAAGTTTAAAACCGGTCAGCCGCTGCAAAGGATACACAGGTTACTCCACTCTTAAGGTGACGTAATGATAGCGAAGAAACTTCGAAAAGATTTTGTACACATTTCGTAGACTAACTACACTAAGGGTTGAAGTGCGTGCTAGGAATGAAATATCGCTATCGAGTTCTACTTTTAAAAACGGAGCTTAAGAGTCCCCTATTAAAAAATTGACATGGCGCTCAGCTGACTTGGTGACGTGCACATGGAAACTGTTGTGCTCGGATATCGGGCTGTGCCATACTAGAATGACATGAACGGCAAAACGTGCGAGTGCGTTTGGGGCACCCCTTTATACAAGACCGGTAAACGTTGCTTCACTCATATAAAAGTGCCTTGACTACCTCGTCATTGTTGGGCTGCTTATAGGCCCTCGTGAGTGTCATGATTAGTACTTCACTTCACAGCTTTCACACAGTGGCACCACCCCCTTCCCCCCCCCCCCAACTCAGTGCATCATGCGGGAAAGAATGTGCGCTTGCGAAGCCTCCATCTTCTTGTGGGTCAGCCTGGACGGAGGTCTCAGTTCAAATTCTGCTTCTTTTCTCGGGTCTTTGTTTTTCCAACTTTGTGCTACCAAGTACCCGATTTTCATTATGGCGGGTTTCCTTGGTTTACAGCATACGCGCATCTGTAAGTTGGGCCGATAGCTCTTATAGGAGGAAGGAATACCTTCCTATGGTGTTGTGAAGAATGTGGCCTACATCGCTGTCCCGTGGCATTGCACCTGTTCATAAGTACCGCTGCAATGTACACGATTTATATAATTCAGTATTTATGGCAAGGTATCTTTCTATCAAGTTTACTTTCTTCATAGTAACATAGTCGCTACTACATGAATCATTGTCCATACGGTCACCAGCACCACTGTCTGTTGTTGTCATTATCAATTTATGAAGCAAGAAAAGGAGGAACCTTTCAGATATATATTCTTCGGATAAATTGTAAATGTTGACATTTTTTGTAGACATGAAAATCTATGTAGACCTGTCTAGGCCCACAGTACGTATGTGTGTGCATTAGCCTTTGGCCGTTAACCCCAAGCAATAAAAATTCTCGTTATGGTCACAGTTTCATATATACGTCAATGACCCTTTAGTTTAGAGTTGAAGCCATGTCAATGACACTATAGTTTGGCATTCTCAATTTTTACAATAAAAAGTAAAAACGAGTACTCATTTTTACTTAGACCATCAATGAAAATCAGAAGCAGGTTTTCTCTTCTCGTCAAATACATCTTAAACAAAATTTCAGTTAATCCGCAGCGTATTTCCAACGTACACTTTTTTTTCTTTTCACTGTAAATCAATACTGATTTAATTTGTGTTTTCTTTAAATTGAGGGGTGCAGATGAATTTTTTATACCGATCAACAGTTTTCTGATCAATATCTTAACTGAACCTCCACGTACATTCGACGCTGTGTTTTGCATGAGTCAATACGTTTACGATGCTTTTTTTTTCAAAAGACATCTTTATAACGGCATTTATTGTTCAAATAAGCACGTTAGGGCTATCGTTCTTGCAGTTCCGCATACTCACGTCATTTTAGTCTTCTACGTAGGATGAGTGAGAGACTATGAAGCTTATTAACGTAGGCTACGATAATAAAATAGGGAGCGGACTCTATCTTCGACACAACGGCATAACGGCATAGTCGGTCTTCTTTTTTGACGTTGCCAGTACGCCAGCTGTGTTGCGGTCAGTTTTCAATCAAGTTGGTTACATAAGCAATGCATTTGTAGCATGGAACTTTGAAAACAAACACGTGCGCGAAAACGAAGCGTCGAAAACATCCTACTCAAAAACTTATACAAATGTGAAGACAGCCTTTACAGGATTTCTTCCCGTGGTATAACAATATACTATCACAGCCATGCCTTAAAAGCTTGCATATTTATGGCAACAAAAAATAAAGTCAATCCCCACAACACTTTTGCAAGGATCCTATGAGGATAAAAGTAGTGAAGGCTTGAAATCGCGTTAAACCGTACCAAAATAAATGCGACCTACCGAAGAAAAATACTCCGCCTTCAGGGCTAGGACAGTGATTGCAATGAATGCGATGGTTGCAGCGAATTGCATTTGTGGCGGGGTGTTTCGGCGAACAAAAATATGGCGTTGCGCAGATAATCACACAAAATTTATTGTGGCTGGCGCGTGCACGCCCCACAAGTTCCTGCAGCGTGATGCTAATTGTGACTTGGTTAGAGTGTAATAGATCAGGTGGTTTGTTGAAAGCCCTGTGCGAAAAAAAAGGAGCGAGGGCCATTCGTTGTGAACTTCCTCACCACGGCACAACCACACCAGACCCGATCGATTTATTCGCTGTGAAAGCCTCGTAAAAGAAGCGAGAGTGTGGTACGTACTCAATATTTTGTGTGGTGTTAGCTAACATAGCATTATTTTGGTCAATAAATAATATTGCGTCACTGGCATATAATCATGCACCAACCTATCTAGATGATTACAAGTCTGTGCGCTGTGAAACGGAAATTTTATATAATAAAAAGACATTCTTGTTTGAAAAACTTTAATGATAGAAATTTAGGTCTCCGTGTCTGTCTGTCTGCTTGTATGTCACACGATTCAGCCCCCCCGGCGACCGTTAAGGCACTTGATCAATGCCCTGCAATCTACATGTGGTGGCTGCGTTCTTATATGCGAACATTGTCGACAACAAACAAATAATACGCATATTCGAGGTGCAACATGAATACGTAGGATCAGGTGGTGTGTTCCTTTATTTAAAACACATAAATGCGTAATTATAAAGAGCCTAGTGTTTCCTACAATGCGACTAAATTGCGATGCAATGGACGGAAAAGCGCTCGGCCGACTATATGCTTCTGAAACTTCCAGAAGCCTAGGTTCTGCGCAGGCTGCTGTATTCTGACATTACTTCTAGATGGTGTCCATATCTCACGCAGCGCCACAAATCGAAGTCTTATGGCCTATCAATAAAACTTGCGGTGAAGCACGCCGTTACGAGGCCAATTTCGTATGCGAAGCTTCTGAACGTTGAGCGTTATACTACCTTCGCTTTACATAGTACTTAAAGCACCAGACAGAGGCACTGTGGTTCGAGCTCACGCCCCGATGCGTGATCTCTCTCTTCGACAGCGAAAACAAAGAAGTGGTCTCTCCCGGCGGTGAGTTTACAAAGGCGAGTGGATAGACCTTCCCCAAATGCGCTGCGCCAGGTGCCCTTATGAGGCTCTCGCAAGCTGCGCACTCATTAGTTAGTGCGTGATTTTGTCAATGAACTTGGCGGCGCCTACGACGATCTTGCCAGGCAAGACTAGAAATGACACTATAGTTTGGCATTCTCAATTTTTACAATAAAAAGTAAAAACGAGTACTCATTTTTACTTAGACCATCAATGCCAGGCAAGACTAAAAATAAGTGCGCTGCGTCCGCTGAGGTGATTTAAGTCGTGAAAAACACCTTTAGATCCTTTGGAGGCACGTGTAGAAACTTCGACTGTGCCGAAAAACGCTGTGAGTATGCCTCTAGCGACGCTGCACTTCACTGCTGCCGGCAAAGTTGGCCCGTTTTCAACGATTGCAGGAGACTCGCAGATGTGAACAGTCGTATCCAGTAAAAATTAGGAAGACGTCGTGATGCTGGTCCCAATAAGTTCTTTCTTGCAGTTCTGAGAAGAGTCATAAAATGCTTGTTTACGAGACTGTCGGTGTAGTCAAGTACGCAAACGATGCTCGGGCAGGCGCAGCTTCGGATTTTAGGCTACCCAGCTAGAGCCCGACTATTGCTGCTGTTGCACAGTGTCTTGAGTGTGCATAGGCCTAAGTGGAAATAGTTTAAATAGAGAGAGGAAAATTTTACTGAAACCCATAGGTTCGAGTGTTTGTCGAAAGCAATATAATATTAAAAAGTACGCAAGCGTTTTTTGAGGCTTCACTGCACAACTACTGTGTATTTTGGTGAAGGCGTGTGTGCATATTTACGATCGAGTGCCCTCCGTTAGCATCATGTTGGAAATCACTGCAGTTAGTGTGAAAAAGGCTGCATAATGTACATAAAAACTGAAATCAGGAATTGTTAGTGGTTTGAACTTGCATTCATCAAACGTCAATTATTTGACAAATGTTCTGTGAATGAATATATTTATCAGCTGCAGTTAAGTTGCACGTAGTATTCAAAAATGCTTCTTTCTCGGCATTATTTTTTACAGACTGTTGAAAAAAATAAAAGTGTAAAGGCTAGTACTGCCAAAGAAGAAGAAGAAGTTAGAAACAAGAAATGGTGTTCGGTCTGGTCTTCCACCAATCGACAGTTTTCCTTTACATCGTGGTGCCGAAAGCCCTCCTTTAGACACGTCTCCTTCATCGCACAACTCGAGGGGACCTTCTACTCGACCGCGTCGTTTTGCGTCGTTTTGCAACTGATTGTTCCTGAACGGCGTAGACCAGTCTCTACTTCAACACCAGATCCGATGGGTCGCCTCAAGACCAAGCGCTCCACTCGATGAGACCAGAACACGAAGCTTCTGCAAGAAGCTACAGTGGCAACAGAATATAACAACAAAGCTATAAGCATGCTCGCTGAGATTCGCTGCATTGTAGATGGTTTGCGACACGGGTACAGTACAGCAGTGGCTGCTCCTCAGACTGCAAACCCATCACCTTCTAACGTGCCGACCGCAACTGTCGCAAGGCTGCCGAACCTTGGCATGCCAACATTTAGAGGTCATATACATGAATGGTCGGCTTTCTGGGAGCAGTTTGAGCAAACTGTCCACCTGAACAACGCTTTCTTAACAACGAAGAATTTCTTCTATCTACGTCATTATCTTGCGGGTGAAGCGGCAGCTACAATATTTGTCTTTGCGACTTACGAATCCTGTTATGCAGACGCCATCGAGTTATTGAAGGAATGCTTCGGAGATCTAAAACGGATCGAGCAACATCAGCTATCAGCGCTTCGCAATATACCTCACATCAAGCCGGGAAGCGACGTCCGCGGCCTAAGGTGAGTTTACGATGCTGTGCAGCTAAATATCTGTTGTCTAGCTGCGCTAAATCTTCCTACGCTTAGCTTTTCCGCTATGCTAATAGAGATTTTACAGAAAGCCCTACGCTGCGACATCAATTTGGCCTATACACGTACAAAGCGCAGTCGGGCACTATGAGAAAACGGGTGTGCGGGCAACGTCTGCGAGCCAAGCGTGGCAGCTGCTACATCTGATGCGGAGTTAAAGGAGCTGCTCACCTATACACGTATAGATCTAGAGTCGAGAGCAGTGCAAGCCCTTCAATAACCCACTGCTGGATGACCATGCACAGAGGACTCGAAGCGGCAGCACCAGAACGGTTTCCGTGCTACAAAACACATTAAGCAGCTGGGCTGAGTGTTTTTTCTGCAAGTCTAAGAAACATGGCACCCACGCTTGTGACCTGAGCCTTGTCATCGATTCAAGCAAAAGAATGCTTGCGCAAGACAACCGCTGCTATCGATGCACGTCCCGAGGACATCAGGCACGTTCGTGCCACGTCAAACTCACCTGCTTGAGTTCCCACGGGAAGCACGCATCAAGTATGTGCGACCCATACTACACATGGAACCAAAAAACGACACCTTCTAGTCCAGTTGACTCCTCCGGCAGCACAGTAGCAATGATGTCGTCACAATCAGTTATGCTGTGTGACAAAGATTCACTGAGCGAAGGCACAACGTATCAAAGCGAAGTATATCTACAAACATTTGCGCCTTTGTCATCAAAAACGGCAACACAAGGTATGTCCGAGGGATTCTCGACGGGAGCCAGCGATCCTTTGTCACGGAAGATTTCGCCAAGACCTTACACCTACAGGTGCTGGGAGAAGCACAAATTGCGCTGAATACGTTTGGTTGTTCATCACCAAAGACTGTTGAAAGACGGCAAGTCGTAGAGCTCCTCTGCGTAGCCAACACGATTCTGACGCCTTCCCGTTGGGCGCAATCGTTGTTCCAGTCAACTGTCATGATATTGCTTCTTCGAAAGCTGATAGCGATTTCCTTCAGAACCTGCGTCTTGAAGGGAAAGGCATTGCGGACAAAAGGAAGTTTGATGCGGAAACAGAAAATAGCCTCAGCATGTTGATCGGTGCTGATTACCTCTGGCAAATCATGTCGGGACGTATCGTCAAAAGTACAGAAGTTCCAGGACTGGTAGCAATCGATTCAGCGTTTAGACGAACGCTACAATGACCAAGTCACCAAAAAGCCTTTCTTGACTTGAGCTCCAGCCTAATGATCTGCATTCTGAAATTGCAAGCAATCGGTGATGATGAATCAACCTCGCAGAGCTTGCAATATTTTTGGCAACTAGAAGCAATGGGAATCGCAGATTCAACAAAACCTCCCTCCAACGAGTGCGTTGCACGATGCCATGCAACTATTAGCAAGAAAAGGGACAGATAAACAGTGACGTTGCCTTGAAAGGAAGATAAGAAACCGCTTTTAGGGAATAACCTGGAAATTGCGCTATCACGTCCACAAGGACTAACACGGAGACTATCAACGATGGAAGGAATGTTGCAACGATATGACACAGTAATCCGGCAATATCTGGAGTTGGGTCTCGCGGAAGTGGTGCCTAAGGATACTCCTCGGAATTGAGATGACGCCACATATTACATGCCACATTGGGAATTGATAAGAGAGGAATCGTTAACTAACAAACTGCGTGTAGGGTTCGACGCATCGTCCAACACCCTAGGTGTACCATCTCAACTACTACTTGGATAAAGTGGTGAACCTAAATCCGGAATTGCTGGAAGTACCTCTTTGCTTTTGGTGGTACCCTGTCGCCACCATTTCTGACATCGAAAAGGCATTCTTACGAATTGAGATACAGGAGACTCCGAGAAGCATACTAGTTATTCTAGTTTGACTATTTCTGTAAGCCAACACCGTAAGCTCGTCGAATGGCGCACTACACGGGCACCGTTTAGATCAACGTCAAGCCCTGTCTTGCTTATGGCAACTATTCACTACCACTTAGATAACGCATGTGAAGACATTTTATGTCGACGATATATTGATAGGTGCGGACACATGCCATGAAGGTCTGCACATCCATTAGCAGTAGAAAGCAATTATAAAAAATGCTGGCATGAAGCTCAGAAAGTGGAAGACCAATGAACATCAGCTGCAGAACGTTTTCGACAACCAGGAGGAGCAAATAGAAGGAGCATCGGGAGAAGCAGCTGCTTTCTTGGGAACGCAATGGGATATAGAGAATTATTACTTCAAGTTTCTTTCTAAGTCTGTGGCTCAGTATTTAGTGGCTGGTCAGCTCGACACAAAACGTACCTTACTGAAGGTTGCTTCTCGAATTTATGACCCGCTTAGCATTCTATTGCAATTCACCATCACTGCGAAGCTTTTGTTTCAACGCCTTTGGGTTTTGGGCCATTCCTGGGATGAACAATTGCCCACGAAGATCAAGACGCTGTGGGCAGCCTGGTGTGCAGATGTAATACAGCTGGGCCACATAAAGATTCTGCGCTGCGTGAGAGACGGACTGCATTTGGCCCTTGAAGAGGCTGAACAACATATATTCGTCGGCGCCATCCTGAAGGCTTATGAAGCATGTGCCTATTTGAGAGCATTTGATGAAGGTGGGAACTCAGCTAGCTCACTGATAGTAGCGAAGTCAAGAGCGGCACCTATTAAGACACTAATGGTTCCGAAGCTCGAACTTATGGCCGCGGTGGAGAAGCCAGGTTGCTAAAATACATTTGCTCCTCGCGATATTTCAAGGATTTCCTTGGTGTCATGTGGACTGACTCCAGGATCACATTGAGGTAGATCCGTGGAAACCATAGCAAGTGGAGTCAGTTTTTAAAGCACAGAGTGACTGAAATATTGCAAGTTACTAAAACAGCGTTATTGCGCTACTTCCCGGGCGAAGACAACCAGGCGGATGTACTGACTAGAGGCATACCAATAAGGACTCTACGTGCATGTCGCTATTGGTAGTATGGAGCTGAACGGTTGTCCCAGCGAAAATCCAGCTGGCCTACAGAACCTAATCAGTAAAAACTGATAAACGAAGAGGCAGAGATGGAGACGCAACATGTGTTTCTTCAAGCGTCATCCAGGTACTTACACCCGGCGATCGACATAAGAAAGCATAGCGACCTGCAGAATCTCCTGCGCGTCACCACTTGGGTCTTTCGCTTTGTGAATCGATGCCGTGGGCTCCAAACTTCGCTCAGAGAAACAATTTCGGCATAGGAGCTAATGAAATGTTTTGGGTCCGATATGTTCAGCTGAAAGTATTCGTGAAGGACGTCGAACAACTGCAGCTTGGACACACTCTCCCCAAACAGTCTATGCCGATTGATCTTCGCCCTTTTTGGACCAAAAAGTACAGCTCGGTTTGGCGGACCACTCGAGAAAATAGACGCCACATATGACGAAAAACATCCGGTCATACTGCCACAGAGACATCCTTTCCGTCTCTGGTAGTGACTGAGGCTCACTGCAGAGCTTTAGCATGGTGGTGTGGCGAACACTATGATGCAAATACGACAGCGTTATTGCATCAACCGCGCTCGACAAAAAGTCAAGCGAACAACAAATGCTTTCTCTGCCTAAGATACAATGTGAAACCTGGGAACGCGCAACATGTGCCGAGGCCTGAAGACTGTCTTCTCTTGTCACGGTCATTTGATGTAGTAGGATTGGAATTTGCAGGTCCACTAAATATAAATCAACAAGAGCTACATGGTGACACATCAAAAGGTTATATCCTGCTGCTCACTTGTGCAACGACTAGAGCAGTACACCTTGAACTGACGAGTACGATCTCGACCAGCGCCTTCTTGCTAGCATTCTGGCGGTTCCCTGCTCGCAGAGGAGTACCCACAACGCTATGATCGAATAACGCTATTTCTTTCAAGAGAGCGTCACGGGACCTGGGGAACATCTGGAGTGTCATGAAGAGCTCTTTTTTTGAGTCTTTTCTGCTGATCTACCGCATAGAGTGGAATTTTATTGTGCCAGGTGCACCTTCATGAAGAGGTTAATCGGAGAGGCTTGTCCGGACTGTCAAGTCATCGTTGCGCAAGGTCATGTGAAAGAGCAAGCTCAGCAGCGACTAAACGGAGACGATGCTACTAGAAGTAGAAGCGGTTGTCAATTCGAGACCGCTGGCGTACACGTGTACGGACGCTGAAGAGCCCTCTCTGATATGTCCAGCGCACTTTCTTGTTGGACGTTCATTGTTAGCGTCTCTGGAGCCGAGCAACAGTGATTATGATACTATCAGTGCTCAAGCTAATCGCAGAGACATCAGCAAGAAGTTCACCGATTGATAGTTTTCCTTTACACAGACAGAGCATGTTCGCGTAAGCCGAATGAATTATGATAGTGTGCCGCATACACATGACTGGCAATGCTACACTAGCTGTAGGGTTCTGAATTATGAATTTATATCAATCTGTTTGCAGCATCTTGCTGAGAAATTACTTAGGCCCATCGACAAACTGTTAGTTCAGGCTCCATGCCAAAAAAACTTCATTACACCACAGGTTAAATGATAATGTGTGAGTTATGTGAATTATGCTGGCATGAGTATAACAATTATACTCAAAAGTGTAACTAACAAAATAGTACAATGCTACGCTGTTGGTCCATATTTGGTATGCATTATTCATAAGCATACTGAAACTTTCGTGATCTTGGGAATGTTTCTTAACGTTTTGCTTTCATTGCATGCTAACTTTGGCCTATCGTGCAAATTGCTGACAGGTAGAACGTAAAGAGGCTGCAAATAATACATAGACACAGCGCTCTTCCTGCCATTTTTTACTTCATTATTTTATTACCTCAGTCCTTCCAGTTTCCCACGCAAAATATTATTTGTTTTTCACAACTCCTTCAGCTTGCTTCACTTCCACAGCATTTATTTTCAAGCCTTCTCGGATGATAAAGGAGTAATTACAGCAAAACTTCAATTTTCTTCCGTCAAATGAAAGGCCCCATCTTCAATAATCTAGGAAATGCACTGAAAAGTGCGTGTCCACTCTACCAAAGTAATTACAGCATGGCATGCTTTTAAAAGCTAGTTTCAATTTCTACAGTGCCCCGACATTGTAACACAATATGAGCTGTCGTCATGCGCTTGTGTGAGAAATCGCGAAACTCACTCGGTTGCTGCGCACTGTGGCTCTATTGCCGACACATAGGCAGTAATTTTGATAGTATTTGTGACGCTGAGGGGCCATTTTGGTACCTAGTATTGTTACACAATATCGGCAACGAAAGAGCATCATAGACGACGAAGACGATGAAACCGACCATGCTCGTGTTGATGTCGCTGCTGTTCTTTCATCTTGGCTGCAGCTGCCTCTGACTCTCACTGTATATTTTGTAAATATATTTATTTCATTAATTTTCTCACCCCCGTGATATTTGGTGGTGGTGCGGGGTACAACACAATATAACGGAGCTCCGCAGTGGCCGACGCTTGGAATTTTCCACCATGGCAAACCAGCGACCGGCTCCCGCCGAGGCAACTACAACAACAACTGTTGTCCTTCCGCAGCTAAAAGATCCTGGCACGCTCTGTGGCACGGATGTTGACATCAAAGAATGATTGCCGTTGTACGAACGTACAACTAAGAATTACCGCTTGGATGAAACTCTTATGTTAGCCAATATCCTTTTGTACTTGAAACGAACAGCAAAAGCGTGGTTCGAGAACCACGAAGATGAAATTGGAAGCTGGAATGCGTGCAAAGAAAAGATGCGCGCCCTTTTCGGCAAGTCTGTGGGTAGAAAGGCAGCGGCCAAGAAGGAGTTGGCACCTCGTGCGCAAACGTCATCAGAGTCCTGCGTGACTTACATTCAGGACGTGCTTGACCTTTGCCGAAAAGCGGACAACGGTACGGAAGAAACCGAAAACGTAGCTCACACACTGAAAGGCATTGCAGATGATGCATTCAACCTCGTCATATTCAAGGACTGCAAAACGGTCGATGCCACCATCAAGGAGTGCCAGCGTTTTGAGGCCGCAAAAAGCCGACGTATCGCCCATAATTTCACCCGACTGCCAAACACAACAGCAACCTGGTCGTGCGAAGACAGGCCTGCGCTACAGACGCCGTTAACTGTAGAGCACGTGACCAAGATCATCAGACGTGAACTTGAAGCTCTGTCTCCTGCCTCCTGCGTCCACGTGCTCCAGTGCCTGTGACTCTAGCCCTCAGATGGTGCCACGGGTACATGCCATTGTGCGACAAGAGCTTTCCAATGCTGGACTGGCCTCCGAGTGCACTACAGCTCCCTCTCAGTTGATCAACCGTCGTCGACCCCCTGTTTCATATGCCCAAAGCCAAAACCTTCCGGCGCGCCCTCGCAATTCAGCCGAGTGGAGAACTACTGACGATCGCCCGATATATTTCAACTGCCACCGTATCGGACACGTGGCCCGCCATTGTAACACTCTATGGTATTGCCATCAGGCATCCTATGGGTACCCCCATCGGCCAGAGAGGGACCATGGACGCTTTCAAACTTACCGGGAGTCACCCCAGGCCACCAGTGAAGACGTTCCTTCTATGCCGTCATATCGTCCTCGCTCTCCATCTCCGCATGCTCACCAGTCCCGTTCACCACCCTCCCGTCGCCCATCGTCTTGCTCGCCCCAATTTCGCCGACTGACCACCTGCCACGGAAAAACTAGATGATGCAGCTCCCGGAGGTGATGCTGAATTAACCACTTGCCCGCCAAATCCTCTGACCATGCTGCCGACACGACACATCCTCATTGACGTTGAAGTAGATGACACACCCGTTGTTGCTCTTGTGGACACAGGGGCTCACACATCAGTGATGAATTCAGAACTTCTTTGCCACCTTAGGAAAGTTTTCACGCCACCCACAGTGCCACTCATCTAGGTCGCCAACGGCGGCACGTTTCCTGTGCTTGGAATGTGCTCCGCGTGTATAAGTGTGGCTGATCGCTCCACGACAGTGCTATTTGCTGTGCTCGAGAAATGTTACCATGAACTTATCCTCAGCATGGACTTTTAGATGCGGAGCACCTAATACTCGAGGCTTGTAGTGGGGCGCCGTCCGCAAACTTCCTACTCCTTCTTCCACCATCTGTGCATCCCTTCCTCCTCTACACACCGCGCGCGCTTCACTCCTCCACCATCTGTGCACCCTTTCTCCTCTACACACCGCGTGCGCTCTCCTCTTCACGAACATTCGCTAGCTGTATAATGTAGCGCCGAAGCGTGACGGCATGCGCCCTCACACTTCGAGAACATCGGCAGCTGACGCTCGCGCATGCGCCGTCGCGCTTCGAGAACATCGGCAGCTGACGCGCGCGCATGCGTCGTTGCGCTTCTCCCCCTTCTCGAACATTCGACAGCTGACAGTGCATGCGCCGTCGCGCTGTATATATACTCAAGGTCGGTGCTCGTTCGCTCAGTTGCCATTCGTCGGTTGGTTTGTACGGCGCGTCGACGTCCGAGGTCGCAATGGTCGACGTCCCTTCGACCAGCGCCGGCCAAAGTGTTGGCGGAACCGCAACCAAGTCGTCGTCCGAAGACAAGGCAGCGCGGAGAAGAGCTCGCGACGCCGAACGTAAACGTCGGCGTCGAGCGGAAGATGCTCAACTTAGAGAACGTGAAGCCGCTGAGAGACGTCAGCGTCGAGCAGCAGCACCGGATTTGGCCGCTTTGAAACGTAAGCGGCGACAAGAGGACCCGGACTTTCGAAAACGGGATACGTGTCGTACGTGTTCACTCATTTACCACCCCTCCTACAACCACGTTAACCAATTTAGCCAGCGACCCAAGTAAGTCGCAAATTAACACCCCATTCACAACCACGTTAACCAATTTAGCCATCGACCCAAGTAAGTCGCACTTTAACACCCCGTTAACCAATTATATGCTCCGCATCCTCATCAGTGTTCCCCCGAGGGAAGCTGCGGGCAATTTTTTTATTCGCCCACTCTGCCCTCATTGATTGTGGAACAGGCATGCTTCAACTTAATTTACCGTGTTACAATGATGGCTGAACACCAGCTCAACCCCGTCTGTGTTCTGCTGGTCACGTTTGCCTAGCACCTCAAGCCATTACTTACGTGAACCTGAGATCTGTCCCTCCTGTTCTCGACGGTGACTACATATTGACACTTATTGCTGACGTTCTGCTGGCCAAAAATGTTGCCGTACCTCACACACTTTTGACAGTCACAGAAAATACCCCTTCCAATCCTAAACTTCAGCTGGTGTGCTCAAGCTATCCCTTATGTTATGACTTTGGCAAAAGTTTTTTTCTATAGATGCTGCCATTTCGGCGTTCGTTGCCGAGTTTTCTTCGTTCTCTGCTCCGTTTTCATCTTTGAAGAGCGCAGCGGATGCCACCATCGAGAAGATAATCGCTCCGGACCTTCTTTCAGCCCAGACAGCTCACATCCGGCACCTGCTGAAATCCTACCACGACATTTTTTATTTTGATGACTGCCCTTTGGGTCAGACATCCTTTGTAAATCATAGGATTAACATGGGAGACGCCAGCCCTACCCGACGACGTCCTTATTGCGTGTCTAATGAAGAGCGACAAGTTATCCAGCACAAAGTTGAAGAGATGCTCACAAACGACGTCATGAAACCTTCCTGCAGTCCATGGGCATCGCCGGTCGTGCTAGCCAAGAAGAATGGTGGCAGCTGGCGCTTCTGCGTAGACTACCGTCACTTAAACAAAGTAACACGAAAGGACGTGTATCCACTGCCGCGGATTGACGATGCTCTCGACTGCCTACATGGGTCTGCCTACTTTTCATCTATCGACTTGCGATCAGGATACTGGCAGATTTCTGTCGATCATCGAGACCATGAGAAAACCACATTCATCACACCGGATGGACTTTTCCAGTTCGAGGTTATTCGATTCGGATTGTGTAACGCGCCAGCTACATTTGAAGGGATGATGGACTCTCTCCTGTGTGGATACAAATAGACCACGTGCCTGTGCTATCTCGATGACGTCATCATATTTTCACCTACATTTAAAAGCCACCTCAGCCGCCTAACGGCTGTTCTTGAGGTTTTCCGGAAAGCAGGACGTCAGCTTAACTCTTCTAAATGTCGCTTTGGCCGTCGGAAAATCACTGTGCTGGGCCACCTTCTCAGTGCTTGAGGCGTGCAACCTGATCCTGACAAAATTCGAGTTGTCAAAGATTTTCCCATACCACGTTCCGCAAAAGATGTACAGAGTTTTATCGGCCTTTGTTCTTACTTTCGACGTTTCGTGAAGGTTTTTGCTGACATTGCTCGACCACTTACGGAGCTACTGAAGAAGGACATGCCTTTTTATTGGGGTACTGACCAAGCAACTGCCTTCAGCACCCTTACAACAATACTTACTTCCCCACCCATCTTGGCCCATTTCGACCCGTAAGCCCATACTGAAGTTCGTACCGATGCCAGCTGACATGGAATTGGTGTTGTTCTCACCCAGCGGCGACGAGGACAAGATCGCGTCATTGCTTATGCCAGTCGCCTCCTTTCTCCTTCGGAGAGCAAGTTTTCCATTACAGAGCATGAGTGCCTCGCACTAGTCTGGGCAGTCGGAAAATTTCGACCATACTTGTTTGGCAGCACCTTTTCGGTAATTACAGATCACCATGCCTTGTGCTGGCTGTCGTACCTTGAAGATTCAAGAGGACGACTTGGCCGTTGGGCCTTGAAACTACAAAAATACTGCTTCGACGTGGCATACAAATCTGGCCTAATGCACCAGGATGCCGACTGTCTATCCCGTCACCCCGTGCACCCACCTGACCTTTCAGCACATGATTTTGACCCTTGCGTCTTCGCCATATAGGCTTTCACAGACATACGCAAGGAAAAGCTCAGCGATGTCCACTTGCAGTCTATCATGCAAAGTCTACGCTTGCCCCGCGTAGACCCGTCGCTACACTTGTTTGTTCTACGCGATGGCATTCTTTACCGACGCAACACCAGCGCCGAAGGACCAGAGCTACCACTCGTAGTTCCTGCGACACTCCGTTCCGCTGTACTTGAACAGCTTCACGACACCTCAACCGCGGGACATCTTGTGGTCACGCACACGTACGATCGCGTGCGGCGTAGATTCCTCTGGCCAGGCCTTTACCGTTCTGTGCGCCGATACGTTGCTGCAAGTGAGTCCTGCCAGCGCTCCAAACATTCCACCTTTCCACCAGCTGGTCCGGTCCAACCAATAGACATAACCACCGTTCCCTTCTACCACGTCGGTCTTGAGCTCGTTGGGTCATTTCCTACTTCTCTCACTGGAAACAAGTGGATAGCCGTAGCCACTGATTACGCCACAAGATACGCTTTCACACGAGCGCTACCGACAAGCTGTGACACTGACGTCGCGGACTTCTTGCTTCATGACGTGATTCTTCACCATGGCGCTCCTCGACAGCTGCTGACTAATTGTGGTCGCTCATTTCTTTCAAACCTAGTAAGTGACATCCTTTGCTCGTGTTCGACGCGTCACAAGCTCAGTACGGCCTATCACTCACAAACAAATGGCCTTACCAAGCGCCTAAACCGAACATTGACAAAAATGCTCTCCATGTACGTTTCGAAAGATCAACTTGATTGGGATAGTACTTTGCCTTATGTGACATTCACGCACAATTTGTCACGCCGCGACACCGCTGGCTTTTCCCCCTTCTATTTATTCTTCGGCCGCAATCCAGCGTTACCCTTCGAGACTCTTCTTCCATCAACTACGCAAACAATTACAGAGTACGCCCGGGATGCCACTGCTCGGGCTCAAGTGGCCCGCCAAATTGCACTGGAACGCCTTCTTGGCTCGCAGCTCTCTGAGAAGGCCCGCTACGATAGCCATCACAGAGTAGTTTCCTACTCTCCAGGTTCATTGATCCTCCTCTGGACACCAAACGCTATGGTTTGTAGTCGTGGTTTGTAGTCGTGGTTTGTAGTCGTTCCTTGAAGATGTCCCAGCTGGTGGGCTCGGCCTCATGAGTGTCGAACCATACACGCGCGGTGCCATCCAGGTAAAAGATTACGTTGGCGAGCATCATGGTAGTGTTCCATCGGTGAGACAGGCTAACGTGCTCGTATATGCGGAGTCTGTAGCCGACGTCAAGGCCAGGCTGGGCGGCGAACGTACCGGGATCACGGGGGTGGAACATCGCAAGGTACGTAGTAGCTGGCCCTCCAGCTGAAGGTGGTGACGGGTTATCATTGGAAGCCATGGCAGGAGGCTGGGCGGTGTGGCCGCTGCGAAGCTTCGTGGTGAGGAAGGAGAACATTCCACCTCCACCAAATATGTTATGGAAGAAAACAAACGCCATATCGACGAGGCTGTGTATGATATACATTCCAAATCAGCAGCAGCGGCGTGACCGGTTCACCAGACACCTAGCGGAGACCACTCTTCGTCCTCTTCGTTCGGCACACATGTGCGTCGTCCCACAAATTGTCAATATGCATGTAGCAATATGAACATAGTGGTACAAATATGCATGTGTGCGACGATAGTAGTAGCGGGGGAAATCGAAAGATCATTATGACTATAATGAAAGACAGTGAACTGTGTTTTATATAAGCGAATTGTTAAACAATTAGCTATGCACCAGTTCTTTACTAGTATTGGTGCTCAAGGATCTTACCCCCTCTCCAGTGCAAGGTCGCCTACCAGGCTCAGCCAATGTTAACCTCCCTGCCTTTCTTTCTTCCTTATTCTCTCTTTCTCTGCTCTGCAGTTATAAGAGCTCCGTACATCCCATTGTTAATCTGAGAAAATAGGGGACCACAAGCAAGCCATTGAGACCAGCACGTCATTGCTTGATTTTGACATTTGTTTCGAAGCATTCACTTTTACTCCATACTAGACAGCTAGGGATGCAAGCTGCTCTAAGGATCAATGGGCTTTCTCACATGGTGTCCATTAGCAGTGACGCTTGTATACTGCTCCGCACCACCAAATGGATCCACATTAAAACAAAAAAGATAGCTGTCAGTATGACATTTTACAATTTTGCAGTTGTACATACTCAAACTTTTAGGAAAATAAAATTTCACCTTTCCGGCTTCATAGATGTAAAATCTCCTGGAGAGACATGAAATTTAATACTGTCACGTGGTCACGACGTTGAAGAATGCAGTAGTAGAGAGTATTGAGAGCGAACATTTTATTTCAGTGAAACTTTGCCTAAAGTACGAAAAGTGTGTCAGCCTTTAATAACCTTACACGCAGTACAGTGCATATCCTTTCATACAAGTGCTATTGAAAATTCCGGAGTTATTGCTGGTGGCTGCGTAAACACTAGACTATTCGCGTTCTGTCCACAAACTTCACAGTGTGATGTCAAAATCTATCGGAGCTTCGAAAAAATGTTGCGCCGCTTGTGCCGAGTTTTGCTTAAAGTCTTTGTGAGTAAAACAAGACATTATCTAAATAAAACACACGTGGCAATATGCACGTGCTTAGTTGTCAGGCTTATCATTTAATGCGAAATTTATCCGAAGTAAAAATATGTTTTTTACCACCAAAGGCCAAAATACATCTGAATGTGGTGTGTTAAGTTGCATGTGTTTTGGCGTGTTACACACACACGCACACACACACACCACACACACCACACACACACACACACACACATATTATATATATATATATATATATTTATATATATATATATATATGTATATAATATATATATATGTATATATATATATATATATATATATATATATATATATATATATATATATATATTTATATGTAGTATATATATATATATATATATATATATATATATATATATATATATATATATCTTTACATAGCCGAAGTAGCAATGATGTGGACTTCAGATTCCCCTAGCATTTCGCGATGGCAAGTATACCTTTTTTCATTTTCAATACGTCTTGTGACAGCGTAAAATTATTATATCATATCCAGAATTTTCTGGCAAAATATATTAACACAATACATTTTCTGCTTTTTTTGTTTCAGGGCAACATCTGAATGTTCAAGTGAGAATTTGTAGCAATGATGTGGACTTCAAATTCCCCAAGCCTTTGGCAATGGCAAGTATAAGTTTTTTTTTATTTTGCAATACATCTTGTGACAGCCTTAACTTATTATATCATATCCAGAATATTTTTGCAAAATAGATTAACACAATGCATTTTCTGTTTTTTGTTTCAGGGAAATATTTTAATGTTCATGTAAGATTTGACATTCATTATTTTTTAGACAAAGCACCCAGAGTATGTAGGAATTTGACTCAACTTCCTTATTGAAAATCCTGGGTTGGTGGATACTGGAATCTTTGGTGGATATGGTGGAAGGAATAATGGATATGGTGGAAGGAATAATGGATATGGTGGCAATATTAGTGGATATGGTTGAAATATTAGTGGATATGGTGGAAACTGTAGTGGGCATAATGGCTGATGACGGCGAGAACTGAAAAATGATGGCAGATTGTGGTGGTGGTGGCGAGCCAGTGATGGTGACGGTGAAAAATGCCGGCTGATGCCGGCTAGAGAGGAAAAAATGGTGCAGATGGTGGTGGCGACCCAATATTGGTGACGGTAGAAAATGCCGGCTCATGGTGGCGAGGCGAAACGTGTTTGGTGGAAGGCTCGGTGACCAAGGTGGATGATGGTGGCTTGATGGAAGCTCGGTGGTTGGCGGTGGCACGATGAAAAGCACATGAAAGTATGTGAAATCACCTATTTGTAGTGCTTCATTCTTGAATTCGCAGAGATATATGTTTACGGTAAAAACAAACCAACGCTGCTCATTACGCTTTCTGGTACGTTTTTTTTCTAAATTCCTGTGGTGTCAACAACGCTTCCATTTTTGTGGAGCATAGACTATGCAGCCAGAATGAGTTTACATTTCGCGCACGTACTTACATCAGTTTGACATCCGCGATGTGTTTTTTTGTTGGGATGTTTAGAAGACTGGAGTTGTGACTGTGAACATGACAATAAATGTTTTACATCGAGACGCAGTTGTCGACAAATAATTGGGCTCGAGTTCGCAATTGCCCCTTTCAATGTTAAAGCAGAACACAGTGGTCACTCGATGTCGCCACGCTAGAAACGCAACTCTAGTAATCCTTGCACACTTCATTGTTTGAGCCGTACCTTTGGGTTAACAAAGTGCGTGCGAATATGCATAAACTTTAACTTTCGACATGCGTCGAGATGAGCCTCAGCGAATTTGACTTTCATCCTTCTGTTCTACCCCCATGATTTCCACCAAAGGTTCATCAAGCCTACCGAGCAAGTACAAGTATTGTCGGCGCTTCTGGGTGTCAGAATAAATGACTTTGACGAGCAAAAATGACAATATACCACTGCTGCGGCATCATTTAACCTAAATAAAGCCTTTTAATTGTGTATGGTGTCCGCGCAAGAAGCAACAAACATCGATGCGACGCGCTTGCAGTACTTCCACCAAACGTACGCCTCCCCTCACCGACAGTCACCGGTTGCACTCGCCGGCACTTCGCTGGCTCTTATGCGAGAATATAGACACGTTAATACGTACGCTTACTGAACCAATATAATAGCACAATAATTTTGGCGCACTGCATTTGTTTTAGACAAGCCGTTATGTAGCTGTTCTTAACGGCAGAGCAACAGCGGTGCACTGGCACGACTGCGGTGTGCGTTGCGCGAAAAACATCATAATCAATTGTGTGGGCGTATGTATCGAATAAGCATAGAAGCGTCATAAATCCTGAATTTATACCGCCCTTTGGAAAGAGCGAGAAACGGATAATAAGCATGCCAGTAACCGCCGATAAACTCTACCTGCTCCTCAGTCCACTGAGTTGTTTTTTTCCTTGCGGTTGTAAATTGTAACAAAAATATAGCGCCGTTGCCATTATCGCAGTGGCAATCGTTACAGGCAGAAGTTGTTCGTGTTTATCAAATGTGCAAAGTTTAGTCGCAGGTGCCGATCCCGTCCCTCCCGAGTAAATGACAAAGAGAACTGAAGTTAAACAGTGAGTTTGTGAGTTGACTACTTCTTTAACAACCACAACGCCATCTGTCGGCATGGCGAAGTGGTTAGTGTGCTCTATTCATAATTCGGAGGTGGCAGGTTCGATCTTTCGCTGGCGAAACTTTTTTTTACGGGTGCTTGCTACATTTTTTTGTATACAATAACTTTTATTATTTCTTTAGTGGCAGCTCGTCATGGTGGTTCTGACACTGCTTCGCGCTCCACCATGGCCGGCTGGAGCACGCCATCCACCATCTGCTCCACCATACACCAACACACACCATGTGCCACCAACATATCCCCCGCCGTAATTCACCAAAATGGTGGTTGGTGGAATCCACCATTTCTATGGTGGACGTTTTTTCATTAGGGTTGAGCCAGAAAACGGATGCTTCCAACGCTTCTGAGAAAATAGATTTTATTGATAATAAAATGGTTTTTTAACCAGGTTGCCACTCGTGATTTAACCAAGAAATGTTCTAATGCAATAGCACTCAATGCGTTTTCTGTCCGGCATTTGCTGAATTGTAAAAGACACTTTTTTGTAAGTTGCTGTGTTAATTTCATTCCTATCTCAGATGAGTAGTTGTGCTGTGTGGCCTTGTGTTTTTATTATTATCACCCAACTAATGCAGTAATGAACTCCAATTATCTCCCAATAATAAACAAGTAAGTGCTTTTGAACAGGCTCATGCTTACTTTACTGTGCTCTAAATTGATTCTTCTTCCATATGGACAAGAAGATTCAGAGCAATTTTCACCAAATTAATTTGTTTTGCCTGTTATTTCATGTCACCTTGGAATCACTTGTAGCCAGCTACTTTTTTTCATTTACGCACCTTGAGGCTTGTGCAAGGGTGTGTTCAAAGAGGAATGAGGTACAGCACAAAAAAAAGAAATCGTGATGTTTACTGCTGCGCAGTCACATTCGCATGCAGCACGAATGTCCTGAACCTCGTCGGATGCGCAGTCAGTCGTGGGACTTGCATCGCTAGTGGCCGGACCATAGGTTGTAGGAGACGTAGCCGGGAAAGTTAGGTCCCGGTCAGTGGAGACTTTCGGGCCGGAGGGTGCCACCCGCTGTGGCGCATGAGAAACCTGGAAGTATTGGGTGAACGGAAGCGAGCGGTAGAGAAGGCCGTAGAAGGCCAGCACCCCAGAGCAGAGGTCATCGTAAGGCTGCTGGCTGGAGGTTGAAGTGGCAGAGAGATGACGCAGGTCTACCGGAAGGGAGTCGTGAAGAATGGCGAACATCAGCGGCTGGTCCGTGACGCCATTCACCGCAAGAACGGCATCGAGCTGCATAAACCACACCTTGGGGTAGGTCGATTGGAACGGTGGCACTGGCGGACAGAGTCGCGGGAACATGGCAGCCGATGGCTCTTCGAAGGGTACGTTCTCCAGATCACCATATGTTGAGGAATGAGAGGCGAGACGGCGGCGACGATCCCGTGCCGAGGTCACAGCTTTATTTGCGGTGCAGGCGTAGGCGGAGTTGCTGCTGCAGCGCCCAGCCAGGCCAGGAGCTAAACCGTTCTGAAATACTTTGTGGCTCGCGCCATACGAGCCACACGGCTCGCTTCTTTTTTGGCGGGGCCACTTAGCCAAATCTAGCGTGGCGCTACAATACCATTATCGAAACGGCCAGGAGAGCTAAAAGTCGTAGGTGGCTAGATAGATAGATAGATAGATAGATAGATAGATAGATAGATAGATAGATAGATAGATAGATAGATAGATAGATAGATAGATAGATAGATAGATAGATACGCTAAAAGTCGCCGAAGTTCGCTAATACGTGCTTCGCATTTAAAATTGCCGCATACAAAGCGTAGTTCAGCCACTGAAGCAGTTACGCAGTAGTTATGAATCAAACTTCGTTGCTTTGTAAGTGGGTTGTTCAATTAATGGACACATGAGTCTATCACAATGAAATTCTCTATACCCGCAGGAAGATTAAGCACATCGTTCCTCCCCTGTTGTAGCGACTGCTTCGCCCTGTATTCGCTGCAACTGAAACCATTGCTTACTTTTGTTATCCATCACTACCATTCAGGTACGCTGCTGGTGTAGGCATGCCTTGTCTCAGTGCTGCCACGGTGAAGCGGGAATGCGACTACAAGCCCACTAACTAATCCTTCTAATGGTGTAGTGGTAATGCAACTTGCAGTAGAAGAACGTCAGTACAGCTTCGGCGTTATGAATGGTACTGTGCTCCCCGAAGCTATACATATATAGCAAATTTTAATAACAGGCATGCCGTACATTTATAGAGTGGAGATTTCTTTGACGAGATTTGAACAAAAATGGCGACTTTTGGCGAACTTTCACCTATTGTTACGCGAATTTCACTCTAAAGTCAGTTGCAACTCTAACAAAAATGTCCTTAAGGATGTGAATTTGTGGACAGTGTTGGCTCCGCAAAGGGAGTTCAAGAAATTTTCGCTTTTCTGCGTGACAAAAAATGATGTTAAACGTGTTAAATAAAACTTCAGTTGATCCAGCAGCTTAAGCTGTGGTGTTTTAGCTAGATCTGTGATTTATGATCACTGGCTTCCTTCATGTAGAATCACTATGATGTGTTTGGGTTCACTACCGTTGATCACAAAGGCGGAAAAGGTCTGCAAGTGCACTCCAGTTTCCGTCGTTGTGCAATGAGTGGGAGAATTTCGCGCTACCTTTTGGGTCAACAGAATAGAGAAAGCAATCGTTGTGAAGGAGCGAATTCCAAAGGTAGTCATTTTCTTGGTAGGCTTAAATCTTTGGCGTGATGTAAGCGTCGGCTTTTGTAAATAAATGTTCATCTGAAATTTCTGAGTTTTACTGCTTTTCGAGCAGCTTCACCAGCTTTTTCGTTTCCCGAAATACCAGCCTGGTCAGGTACTGTTGGAACGTAATGTTGTGCCTGGCAGCCTTAGCCTAGTGGTGGAGATAGGCAATGTCAGATGTTACGGATTGTTGATTCCCACTTTTATGCCTGTTCCACATACTTTGAAGAGCTGTTTTTGAATATGTGAATAGATCCCATCTTTCTGGTGGCAGGTGGTGTCGTAGAATAACCATTAGAGCCTCTCTCATTTCATATAATTTCTCAGTCATCCAAGAGGTTGCTCCCTCTATGGCGAAACGCAATAAATTTTCGTGTAGAGGGCACGAAGACTTCCTACGACGATCGAAATTGTCTTGTACAGCCGTCTCCGAATATGTGCATTTCGCCAGAATATTCTTTGTCCATTTACTCCTACGCTGTCTGATGGGTTGCTGCCTGGGGAATTTTCTTTTAAGCGCTGATGCCGGGGACATAGAACACAATTTTTAGCGGTGACCTTGTTCAGGGTGAGATGTTTCTGGGCATAATAGGTGAAGCCTGAGCGGGTATTGAAATACGTGCCCGTATACTTTCGACGGCCTGCGTGGTAACTATTTCGTTAGCACGCGAAAATGTTTGTTTTTCATATGTCTCGGGAAGATCGTTTTTGCCAGTTAGATAAGTATTACAGCACGCATTGCAGCATATCAAACTTTGAACTATAAAATGCTTTTTGTTGAACGTACATGTTGTCGAGCAATAAATATAATTGAATATGATGAAAATATGTAAAGTATGGAATTTTCGGTCGCAAGCAAGTAAAGAGTGATATAAAAAACACTACATAAGCAAATATGTTCAAAAACAAAGAAAATTCAGAATATAAATTTTGTGGATAAATGACCCAGGAAGAGTACAAAAGGAATGAATGTTGTCAAAAAAACGTTTCTCTACAAACAGACTAACGAAATTGGAACCATTGTGCTGCTTCATTGCTAGTGCCATGCGGCCATGTGGTGAAGCACTGCATGAGTTTTTTTTGTGAGACGCAAGTTTACTCATGCACTTTTCTCGGTTAATCTTTGGTTTCTTGAGATAAAAGTATCCAGCTCTGCCAATGTAGATGGATACCTGTGATGTGAATAATACCTCTATAAATAAGATGTCCAATGAATTTCGCAATTTCATCTAGCAACACCTCTCTTCATGAGCCGCCTCACTCCGCATAGGTTGGCGTTCCAGTATATACATCCAAGCATATTTCTTTGCATGTTGGAGCACATGGTTCAAAAAAGGCAATATCACCCGAAGTTCTGGAACGTATCAAACTGCTCTGTAGTCAGGGCCAAGATGTGCTCCGGGGGTTTTATTGCTGTTAGGAGAAGCTCTGCAGCCAGCACCAGCACACCACGTCTGAGCAAAGTGTGGACCACGCACGTGACCAAGGTAGCTATGAGATTGCGCACAAGGTCAAAAGCTATACGCACTTCCGGCGCAGCAGACAACTTGAGGATGTAAGCAAAACAAACCCATGTACGACGGCGGATATCGCAGGATGACGTAAACCATCGTCGCCATAAAATTTGAAACTGAGTTGCTGTCATCCTCGAACTCTAAGCTCATCCTTACTCAATTCAGGTAGAGTTGCAAGATATTTTCGAGCAGTGCATGTGTTTTTCAGCACTTGTGCGCACCCGTGCGCTTGATGACGACGTCATAGGAGCGACTAGGGACATTTGATGTGACCCTGTGTCTGATATAACAGTGCAAGTACAACTAAAGTAGCTGGAAACTGTCAGAAAAGGCCAACTCGACACTTTAAAAGTGCGGCGGACCATCGTAAATATTTTTGAAGAACAAATTTGTCCTGGCTCCTAGGAACTGGTCTTTATTCGATACCCGGCATAAATTTCTGGCAGTTATTACTGCTCAACATTTTCAAAGGTCGAAGCTGACACAATAATTCAATAATAGGCTTGCAAAGGTTCTTTTCATTCAAGAACTTAGATGTTACTGCTGCATAATCACGAGGCGCACGCACTTCTGTCAATTTCGCCAGCCTAGTTCCTTTCGACGACACACGCACATTATTTCGCAAAAACAGTTGTCTAAAATCACTATGTTGCCGAAACGAGCTCATTTCAGTTGATTCTGAAAGTTGAATGGCTGGGCTAACTACTAAGAAGTTCTGGGTGCACGAGAAACAAATTTACCATCATAAAATTGATGATCCCAAAGCGTCGATCACTGGTGATCGTTTTGAACAGGCGTGGTAATAAAACAGTTAGGAATTGAGTTTTGAAATGAAGAACTTTTCCGAGGAGAAAACAAAGTGTCTCATGCAAAGAGATTACATCTAGAGGCAGACATCTGGCTTCTGTTAAGTGTCCGCCTGAGACGACCCTTTCGGAAGACGAAGGTAAATTCGAGGACTGTGGTTGCGTGATGCCTCGAGTTCCCTTCTGCTAATATACGATATAATATGTGGGACGGGTATGTATACCGCAATATCGCATCGACCTAGGCTTAATAGAGGAGCACCATCGATCGGCACTTGCCGCCCCACTGATATGCGGCTAGAGACTTTACATCGTCATGTTTGACTGAACGTGGCCTACACGAACAGTTACAAGTACCGCATAGAGCCTACCACAATACCATGTTGTTGTAACTATGGCAGCATAGAGACGGTGCAGCACATACGACTTTCGCGTACCGCGAAGAAAGGCAGCTTTTCGAACAAGAAGTAGACACGATGTTCCACCACCACTTACGTTGCACAACATATTAGGCCCCATGTGCGGACCTTCTAAACATCGTTGGGCCATACTGTCATTGATCAATTACCTATCCAATACTACCCTTGCCGGAACGCTTTAATGATAGAATATATGACACAGAAAAGCCTTGATTTACCTCATACCTGAAATGTAAATAGTTTCATCAGGTTCACTAGGTCACAACGTTTTTTCATATATTTCTTTTCTCTCTCTGCTGAAATCTTTCAGTCCTCTTCCCCATCCCTATACGGAGTAGCATGCCAGCAATATGTAGACACCGGCAAAAATCTCTGTTCTTCCTAAGAGTGCCTCTACATAACTCCTTTTTGTTTACTCACTTGAAGAATTATTACCACATAGCCTCACTCAATTTATGTTGTGCTACCTGTTGAGCACAAGTTCAGCACGTAAGTTTCACTTTGCAATACCATGTCAAACGAACATATCACGTTCATCTGTAGCAGTACTAGGTTTCAGGTAACTTATTTTTCTATGATAAAATCGAGAGGGTGTCGTCCCAAGCGTGGGTGCCATGTATCTTCGACGCGCTCTTCGAACGCACTCGCTCTTCTTGCACGACGCACTGAGTAGTAAGAAGCGAAACTAGTGCTGCCATCTCGCCCTTTCTGATGACTGAGAGTGTGGTTAATAGCAGGTCGTTCTGAGAATAGCTGACACCCCTCCAGGCTTTCCAATTCAGTAGTATGAACATAAGCAGGGATTTTAGTTCCAAATCTGAGTTAGCAGCAGCCAATGCTGGTTTTAACGCATTTGTAGAAGACTCGTCTTGTCTTCTACAAGTCTCGCTGCGCTTTGTTTTGATATGTGCTAGAAAGTGCTCGTGCGGCAAAGTCTCCCATTAAATGTCAGTCAACATTGCCCAGAAAGTTACCGTTGGTACGTTTAGTGCAGTGAGACATCATACGTTGAGCTGAGCAGTATCGCGCTTTCTGAGGCTTTCGATGTCGTTTCCTGACTCGACACTCGGAATAATATGAAGCGCCGACAGGTGGTGTTGCGCTGTTCTGTTCCGATTGCCGAACCTTTCTTTCAGTAGATCTATGGCGTCAGCGTAACAGGATGCGACAATGGAGCAACCAGAGATCGTTGCTGCCGCTTCACAAGCAAGGTAATGCCATAAGTAGAAAAACTTCGTCATTGCTGACAATGTTTAAAATGAACAGTCCTCTCGAACTGCTTCCACATAGCTAACCACTCATGAATATTGCCTTTAAATGCAAGTAGGTCAAGGTTTGGCAGCCTTGGGCTGTTGTAACTGAAGTGTGACCTTTATCAGTTTTTGGCTCAGTTATAGCCGAAGCTTCTGTTTCTTGTTTCACTTACATTGTTTCCCTTTCTCTCTTTACTTTGAGTCTTTGTATTGCAACGTACACTGCAAATAAAACGCACATTCTACCAGCTTGTCAGCTTGTGCATACTTCAATTGCGCCAACGCACAGGGATCGACGGACGATGTAACAGTGGCGACGAGAAACGAAAAGAAAAACCCTGGATGCAAGCACAACGTCAGCTACGACGATGGCGCACCAGCAACTGCCGGACTTCGATGACGAGAAAGACAACTGGAAGGTGTATGCCATCAAGGCATAAGCATACTTTGAGGCAACAGGGGTGACAGAGTCAGCCAAGAAACGGGCGTTGTTGGCGGCAGCCTTAGGTACTAGCACTGTCCAGATACTATCAGGAACAATAACGCCCAAACTTCAATGCTTTGGAGGACGCTGTGAAAGCCTTGGAAGAGTTCTTTGATCCCAAGAGCCACGAGATTGCCGAAAGTTTCCGCTTTTTCAACCGCTGCTAGCCGGACGGTGAGTCTGTTCAAGAATTTATCACTGAGATTCACCGAATCGCGGACAACTGCAATTTTGATATCATGCTCAACCAATTGCTGCGGGATAAAAGAGTTTGTGGCATCATATCGAGTGCGCTGCAGAAGCAGATGCTGACAAAGAAAGATCTGACGTTAGAGGGTGCTGTAACAATGGCTCTCGCAGCTGAAGCGGCAGAGAATGATGCCCGTAAATTGGCCGGCGAAGCATCAGCGGTGCTCAGAATCAAGGCGCAGTCTTCCACGAGCAAAGAGGTACTGGCTGAATGCAGCCGTTGTGACAGTGTCAGACATAACAGTAATGCCTGCCGTTGGAATTACGCGCGTTGTTATAGTTGCGGTGGACGCGGTCATCTAGCTCGAAAACGCCAGAATGATCAAACCGCAAAGTCTCGAACTCAACAAGCACCCTTGGAAACACGCGGCTGAGTCCTGGCTGTTAACGAAGAGTGAACAGCTGAAGGAGTTGATGATAGCCTGTACATTTGGACGCTAAGACCGATGCGGGAGGAAACTGTGAAGCCCCCAATACGGCGCAACTTCACGTTGGGAGTTGTTCACGTATTAATGCTTATTGACACTGGTTCACTGGTCTGCGTCGTGTCACGTCAGATTTTTTAACAGCACAAGAACGCTTGGCCTCCGCTGAAGCCATCACGCATGAAGCTGTCATGCTAATTAGGAAAATTGCCAGTCCTTGGAGAGATCTTGTTGCTGGTGTCGTACGTCGATGCAACCGTACAATGCCCTTTGATAGTGCAAGATTGCTGCGGTGTATAAGTTTATGTGGCCGAGACCTAATTTTTATTCCGAGCGATGCAGGCTCCCCTGTTCTCAGCCTCTCAGCTGAGCCACCGACTGCACAGCCGTCTACGAACACACAGGTCCTTTCGGATGTAATCTCCGAGTTTGCAGACGTTTTCAGCTCGGAACGAGGTCTCATCAAAGGACCTGCAGCGCACCTTTAGCTGAAGGAGTGAGTAACACTCAAGTTATATAAGGCCCACTCTATTCCTTTCGGGCTACGTGAAAAAGTTTCTGAAGAGCTTGATAGGCTGATGGCACTCAGCGTTTCGTCACCGGTGCCACATTCCGAATGGGCTACGCCCATTGTACCAGTGCTTAAGAAGAACGGCAGCGTTTGGATTCGTGGTGACTTTACGGTCACCTTAAATGCGGCATGTGAGCTAGAACAATGCCGATTGCCAGTAATCAATGGCATGTTCGCATCCTTAAACGGCGGCAAGCACTTCAGTACACTAGATGTAAGGGATGCATATAACCAGGTTCCGCTGGATGACGAATGGCGCCAAATGTGCGTAATTACCACGCACAAAGGACTTTTCTGCTACAATAGATTACCTTTCGGAATCGCCTCTGTGCCAGCTATTTTTCAACGTAGGATGGAAACTGTTCTGCAGGGCTTATCGGGCACGCAACCTTATCTGAACGATGTATTCGTGTCCGAAAAAGCAGGAAGAGACGACGTGCTCAAAGTCGTTCTGCGACGTTTCCGGGAGAGTGGTGTTAAGCTACGCCTTGATAAATGCGAATTTCGGTAGGCTCCGTTACCTATCTTGGCCTTCGAATTGTTTAGCAAGGGCTGCACTTAATAGAAGAAATTATCAGAGCAATCGTTGACGCTCCCAGCCCGGAAAATGTAGCCGAGCTTCGTTCGTTTCTTAGGAAGATCGGTTTCTACTCAGTTTTTGCCGAACATATCGTCTTTGTTTTTTTCATTGTATCGGCTACTGAAAAAAACAGACGTTGGGACTGGACATAAGAACAACAAACCGCGTTTGACAAAGAAAAACGGTGTTTGCTGCAGGCGTGTGTGTTAGCGCACTACAACCCTTCACAGCCGCCGAAACTAGAGTGCGATGCATCGCAAAGAGGCATCGGCGCAGTGCGTTTTCACACAAAAGGGATCAGTAATGCGCCTAACGGGTTCCGTTCGATACGTTGTCGAAAGCAGAACAAAACTATTCACAACTTGAACGAGAAGTGTTAGCCCTGGTATTTGGACTAATGAAGTTCTGTGATTATAGTCTAGGCCGAGAATTCATGCTGGTCACAGATCACCAGCCGCTGCTGGGCCTGCTGAAATTGGATCGGCCAACTTCACCACTGGCAGCTACTCGTATACAGTGCTGGGCGCTGTATTTGGGCAGATTCCGCTAATAGCTGCAGTATTCCCCACGCAAGCAGCTCCTGAACGCGGACGTCTTCAGTAGGCTGGCACGAGAAACTTCTGAGTCTACAGCTGACGGCGAGCCCCTCGAGTGCGTTTTGGCCCTCGCATCCGTACAGGAGAGTGCAGTATCGACAGCAGAATTGCAGGCGCTAACCGCCAGTGAACCAGTGCTGGCCAAGGTTGTGCAGTACACAAGGAATGGGGTGGCGAACAAGTGCTAAAGCACTAGAACGAACATTACACCCTATTTTCGACCATAGACTCAAGCTTTCGCTGGCCCACTGTTTGCACTATTGGGGCCCTAGGGTTGTCATCTCACAGAGCGCGCAGCATAGAATGTTGCACATGCTCCACAAAACTCGTCAATGATCATCGGCAATGAAGGCAATCGCTCGGTAGGCTTTCTGGTGGCCTGGAATGGACAACGACATCGAACAAATGTCAACGAGGTGCACACGCTGTATTCAAAATCGACCAAGTCCGGCATCTGCCCCGCCAGTTATCTGGCCGACATGGCAGGAAAGCTGGTCAAGAGTACATGTAGATTTCGCGGGGCCAAAATGAAAGCATGGTCCTTTTTCTTGTCGATGCTCAGAGCAAATGAATCTAGGCTGTACCAGTAAAGCAGGCTACCGCATTTTCAACTATCTTTGCCTGCGCAGCTTGTTCAGCAGGTCCGTCATTCCGCGCACCCTTGTTTCAGATAATGCAGCGCAATTCACAAGTGAAGCGTTTGCCGACTTCATGAATAAGAACAACATAACCCACTTGCGCACGGCTGCGTTTCATCCCCAGTCAAATGGCCTCGCAGAGAAAGCTGTTTGAATCATGAAAGATGGGCTGAAGAGGATTGATCAGGGCTGATTTGAAGATGTCCTTTGCAAACTACTCTTCAACTACCAGAGAACACCCCTCGCATAGGGCAAGTCTCCTTCAGAGCTTCTCCTGGGCTACTAAATTCAATCTCATCTGGACACGTGCTTTCCCCCCTTAATTACAGGAAGATCAGGTGAATCAGATGAGTGGAACCTGGCACCGGACACGAATGTTTACATCCGCAACTTTGGCAAGGGTGAAAAATTGAAGACCACCACGGTGAAGTCAGCTGACGGAGCGAGGATGGTGACAGTCGAGACGCCACAGGGCCTTGTTCGGAGACATGTGGATGAAGTTCCACAAGGAGAGACTCGGTTGCACACCGCCGTGACAGAGAAGGGGAAAGTATGCCTATGTCAAGAACTACGCAAGACACTTCTGGATCAGGGCCAAACATAAAGGCGGAACTCCGTGAGCCACCACACTAGCTGCAGTGATCATCCCCAACCCAAGGCCAGGAACAGCAGAGTCCAGGGAACCTAGAGTGACCACAGAACTCCGGCGTTCAACACGACAGCGCAAACCTGTGCAGCGTCTCCACTATTATTTATGGAGAAGTGTTGTAACTGAAGTGACCTTTATCAGTTTTTCGCTCAGTTATAGCCAAAGCTTCCATCTGTTGTTTCATTTACCTTGTTTTCCTTTCCCTCTTTACTTTGAGTCTTTATATTGCAATGAACACTGCAATTAAACACCCATTCTATCCGCTTGTCAGCTTGTGTCTACTTCGCTTGCGCCAACGCACAGGGTTCGACGGACGACGTAACATGGGCCAATTCAGGAAGTGTTGCTCTCACGTTCGTAGGAGCAGTCGCAGCTGTACCTTTCACGCGTCTCAAACTGTATATTTTGCAGCGAATCTAAATTCAACGTCAGGAAGTCTTGTTGTCGCGTTCGTGGGAGCAGTCAATGCTGTAGCTTTCACGCGTACTAAACCGTCTATCTTGCAGAGAATTTCGACGAGCACGCTGATCGCTCAAGACAATACACTAGGCCACTGCGAAATATTTCGTTTCAATTTGCACGTAAGCTACATGCGCTTCGAGCACCTCATTGATATTTCCACAGGTCGCTGTCACTCGCTGCTAAATGGTCATAAATATTTGTCAGCTTGGGCTTGTCTGTGGAATCGTCTGCCAGCAGTGACCTTGCTTCCTGCAGGGGCTTCGTGTTGTGGGCTTGTCCTTGTCGAGCGGAACACTTAGTCTTTAAGTGAGCCATCGGATCTGATGTTGAAGTCGATGAGTCTGGTCTACGCCGATTAGAAACAATCCGTTGAAGTCCTCGCCATACGCAGCCCGACGTGGTCGAGTAGAAGGTCTCCTCGAGTCATGCGATGAAGGAGACGTGTCTGCACAAGGGATTTCAGCACCAAAATGTGAATGAAATCTATCGATCGAAGAAGAATCTAGACCAAACGTTGTTGCTGGTTTTTCTGCCTCTTTTTTGGCAGTGCTCGCCTGCATGCGTTTTTTACTGCATCTTTTTTTTACATAAGTAATTCCAGTTCTCTGTAAACCTGACTATAGTGATATAAACGCTGTGTCGATCGCTAGCCTATTTGAGGTTATGAGAGCCAACCCGCCTCCGAAAATATGTACATGAAAGACATGAATGTGTTCTCACTCATGCTAGTGAGTTTGTTCATCGTTCATTTTTGTGGATGTAGTTGAAACGATGTGAAACGATTGTATCATTCTTCTTGTACACGTCAATACATAAAGCCAGCTAGAAGTTTTCAGGGACTTTGTTTTTGATACTAACAATGAAGTACAAGTAACAGTCTCACAGATGCATTGAGATATCGTTGAAGAGCAAATGCCACTGTAGCTGACGTTTTGAACAGTGGAAATCAGTTCCTCTAGGCAATGCCTTGGTAAAAACAAGTAACCTAGCCGAAAGCCACTCGCCTGTGACAATCACTGATCAACGGTTTCTCCCCGCTTTTCACCTCTATCTTCCCTTGAACATCTGTTTCATTCGGAACTTGATATCTGAACAAAAGTATGTTAGGTGTCATAAAAGACGTGGTTAAGCAAAGTACCCCGTGCCACATATAAGAATGTAAAATATTTTGCATGGATTCGGATGTCGTTGAATCAATGTTCACTCATTATTTGCATAATTCATTTGTGAAATAAAGATGTTTTGCAGATTAGCTGCTCACAATATGTGCATGTCTGCGTTTTAGTAGGAGGCGGTAGCTTTAAAAATGAGTTCAGTTTTACTTGTGTTCATGGAGTTTTGTGTTTTTGAGAAATTACAGATCATTTAAAGCCCCCTAGCTAACGAATCATTAATGTCAGACCTTAACAAAATCACACTTAGGGGTCACTAGGGGCAAATGTAAATTACCACTTCCAACAACTGCGGTGTTCTGTACTACGTCGAAAAATTTTAATTGAGAGATATCGGTATTGTTCCTCTGGAAGCGCCGTTGAAATTCTCAGTATTGTTTCCTAAACAGCAGTATTAATTTAATCCCCCATCCACGTACACACATACTATACGTAGAAGAAAGGTGATTACAGAGAAAGAACACGACAAGTTAGCCTAAAAAGCGGGTTTCTAGCCTGCTGCTCCTTACGGTGGTAGGGGAAAAAAGAGAAAGTGAAAACAATGATGAGGCGTGATTGTACAATGAGTGAATGCACACACCGTCCCGTTAGGGTTAAAGCACGCATAGAAGTCTCTACATTAGCAGGTGCTCTAAAAACGGGAATCTAAATCTGTCTTGCTTACAAATGTCAGCAAGCCCTTTAGCTGCCCTGGGCGTGATCCACATATTCTAAAGCACCCAAAAGCTTCTCTTCCTAAAAGAGTCGGGGGTCTAAGCAATCTGTGAGGTGGTTCATTGATTGTCTTTTGATAGCGTATTGAGGGCACACGCACTCTCAATTACACACATACTATACATGTGTATGACGTACAGACAACTTTTGAAATCATGAATAGCCCATCCAATGCCGCAAAAGTATAGCGTCACTTTAATAATTCATATAGTGTTCGCACACTGTACATGGTGGGCTTCAAGTCTAGAACCAATAATGCACTATAAATCACTCTACATAAATATCAGACAATAATGTTTGCGTGGTCCACGCGCCAAAACCGATTACAGCAGATGAAGACGCACTGTGACCACTCATTTTTGGTCGTGATAGCAGAATCGAACTGTTCCTAAAATTTCCCACAATGTCACCAAGATTCCTTTGTTTCCTTTGACTCAAAATAGCAAGCAAATATTCCCTGAAAAACGCCGAGTTCTTCACACGAAGCATCACTGTCCAACACTAAGGCCATGACCTTGACAATCGCACATATAACACAACTGAGCCAATATGAAATGGAAGGTGTTCGCATTGAAAGGGTATCCATTTCTATTACCTCGCAATTTCTTAATCATCTGACCTACCTTGGAATGTGCACATAGCTATCGTAACTATCAAGGCGTTCAATACAGGGAAATATAGAAAGAAACCTCCACATGGTGAACTCTACCACTAAAATGCTAGCACACATCACACCTGTACATTCAAAGATAAAAGATGCATACGTCATCTTGAACCGATAATAATCATATATTATTGATCAACTAGAATCAATACAAAATGAAGCGGCAAGATTCATCACCAAGCAGTGCTCTCCCAACTAAAGCATTAAAGATACTAGGCCCTCACCTTTACTACCCCCTCTTGAAAACTGCTAACTGTCGTCCCTGCTGTCGCATTTTCATAAATTTTATCATAATAATTCCTTCTTTCGAGAAGCACTCATAGGCACGCATCATAATATTATCGTCACTAATCCTCTTGCTTTATTTAATTGATTGATATGTGAGGTGTAACGTTCCAACACCACCATATTATTATGAGAGACGCCTCAGTGGAGGGGTCCGGAAGTTCACACCCCCTGGGGTTGTTTAAGGTACACCCAAATCTGAGCGCACGGGTCTTCAGGGTTTTCGCCTTCATTGAAAATGCAGCCGCCACAGCTGCAATTCAACCCCGAAACATGCAGGTGAGCAGCCCAGTAGCTTTGCCACTAGACCACCATGGCAGGGCTTTTTTGCTTTGTTCATTTTATGTGTAATCTGCCCGGCGTCTGGCACCGCCTGTTTTTATCAACTTTCAAAGCAAAAAATACGTTTTTGTCAGTTTTTTTTTGTAGCACGCAAGCTATCCGATTTGATGTGAGAGAGAGCTTTTTCCTTTACTTTCCTTACTATGGCTGTATTGTCGCCTAAACGTCCACCACAAAGCCAGGCACAGTCATCTTTTCAGGGACAAGGAGACACAACTACGCCGCTCAGTCGACTGCTTCTTTGCCACTTTTTTGTCATCAGTTCTTTGGGGAGCACGAGCACAAGCCACATTTAACGAAAGACCCTTGCCTCGTTCCTGCTTACGTGACGTCTGGTGTAGGTGCTGGGTATACAAACCCTTCATCCGCGGAAACCCACCAGGCAAGTGCAACTCGTGTCAGCCGCTGACAGCATAGTCTTCAGGCGGAGTTTAGACTGCTTACGGAGGCGGTGAAGAAAAAAGACATAGCCATGTCCATGAACAACGCTGCCACTTTGACCAATGCCGCCAATCATTCCGTATTTCTGCAGCAACCTAAAGAGCCGCTACCATTTCATGTGTCACTCTCTGAAGACCCCGAAGTCTGGCTGGAACAAGTCGAACGGGTAAGGCTCTTAACCACTGGGTCAATAAGGAGACGCTGAGACTCGTGTTCTTCTACCTCGCGGATTCACCTCGGACGTGGTTTTAAAACCATGAAAGTTCTTTGCCTCCCTGTCCTTCCTTATTTATTATTATTATGAAAGTTCTTTGCACTTTGGGCAGGGATCCAGAACTGAGTTCCTAATGACCATCGCCAAGGTTATTCGGAAGGAACGAGAGAAGGTGTTGCTGCAGACGCCTACACAACACTCCTACGAAGCTTTTGTTCTGTTTGTTGTAGAGATGACGTGGTTCTTCGAGTGAGCTTACCCTGACATGGCCGAAGAAAAGTTGTTGTGGCTCCTTATGCGTAGCGTAAAAAAATTGTTTGTGGGGCTTGTTCGAAATCCACTAAAAACCGAGGCTGAATTCGTGACCGAGGCCAGAAGATTGAGAAAGTCCTGAAATGCGGGCGAAGCAGTGCAGCCATCATTGCATTGACACGACCAGCGTGCACTCCGTTGACAGGGCACGTATTCTGACAAATACACTGCGTGAAACCACCCGCACAGTAATAATAGAGGAGCTGATAAACTACTTCTAACGACGCCACAACCGCAAACCAGATCCTAAAGTAACATCATACGCTATTAGCTCCAACTATCACTGTTGGCGGTTACACTGTTGGAACCACCCCGTGAGCCACAGACTATAACATACGCCGCAGCTATCCATCTGCCTTGGCCGCCCCTATATCGTTGCCTGGAGCCTTCGTAGCATCGTTCTTTTTCGTCTGCCCCACCCCATGTCGCCCAACACACGACGCCAAGGAAGACCGAAGTGCAGCCAAGTTTTTGTCCACCAAGCAGTCCTGCGACATGGTGCTCGTGAAGTGCTAGTCACAGACCGCAGATCTTCATTCACTGTAGAGCTTATGCAAGGAGTTTTGTGCTACAGTAACGCCGATCTCCCGAAGAACACGGCGTACCACCCCCAGAAGAAGAGACTCACCAAACGTCTGAACAAGACGATTGCTCATATGGTTTTATCTACGTCCACGTTGAACATGAGACGTAGGACGCAGTACTTCCTTGTGTAACGTGCGCGTACAGCACTACTATCCTAGAATACACGAAGATGACTTCATTCGAGCTGGTTTACGGACGTCAGCACATAACGATGCTTGGTGCGAGATTGCCACACGTAAAAGACGACGACCTTCACGCTAGCGTCCAGGCGTACCTGCAACATGTGAACTGTAACATATTTTACACCCTAAAAAGTGTAAACGGGTGTACACATTAGAAGCACCCATCTGAACACCCCTTTAACGCCGCATTTTTGAAATTTGAAGTGTTCGTAATTAAAACTCCTGCAAAACACCCCTTTACACCCTTATATTTGGGTTGTAATGAAAAAGGCTACAAAAAATTGATTGATATGTGGGGTTTAACGACCCAAAATCACCATACGGTTATGAGAGACGCTGTAGTGGAGGGCACCGGAAATTTGGACCACGTGGGGTTCTTTAACGTGCATCCAAATCTGAGCACACGTGCCTACAAGGCTACAATTGCACGACATTTTCGGGCCGTTTTGCTTATACCGTTAGTATACGTTAACCATCTTGATACCAGCAAGGCTCCCACTACTAGCTGCTTGCGAGTCAAGTAATGAATCGAAGCAGAAAGTAATGTGACCGAAACGCAGTTTTCATCGATAAAGCACGCAAACTACTATAAGATGAAAGATACAATAGGAGCGACGCTTGTCCAATAGAGTAAGGGTCCATTCCCCTGTAACTGTTTCTTTCATGTGTGTCATTTGCGTGATTAGTCAGCACTCACAAAGTACACTGATTTACGTGAACAAGGTAATGTTGCCCACATTTGTGTAGCCATGCACAGAACACTCCCCCTCTCCCATAAGATCGAAGCTTTTAAAGCTGGAGATTAAACGACCACCACCAACGACCAGCACAGTTGTTTAGCCATAACCACCACGTCAGCAGGCCATCAGGTCTCTTAAAAACGAACATTGACGTCATGTATTTTTAGCAGGCACGTTTCATTTCATTACTGTAGCGAATGTTCATTTTCATGTGTCCTTAGGATTGCGTCATGAAAATTAGGAAGAGGACACCGACCATAAAGAAAAATGCAGAATAAGGACATTTAGGTGACCTTGACGCAGGCTTGCTCACAATGACGGGAGCCTTGTGGACTAAATTGCGAACAAATCTGTCCTCAGGGGAGTCGAAACGCATTTTCTTGTTCCTTCTCTCTCTCTGTTTTTTTCGGGGGGGAGATCCTCTTCTTTTAAATTATGTGACTCCCCAGCAGACATGCTTCGGTCAAAGCCTTGACTTTGTAGGTAGTGAGAATACAGCATTGATGAAATATTTTCAGCCATGGTCTTGTTCCAAGGACCGCAAGCTAAGTACAAATGTATTGCCGCAACGTGAAGACAGAAGTAGTAATTAACAGGTTGAGAAAGTAGCAGCAGGTCAGTATTTTTAATTACTGCGTGCCAGCGCGTTCCTCTCCTTTCTTGTTATTGCTTGCTGCATAAAAGCGTGCAGATGCGCGTATGCGCTGTCCTCTTAGTCTTCCTAGCAGTACGCACGCGGCAATATGTTCTCAACGAATAGTGTGACGGCCGATGCATGCAATGTTGTAATGTACTTACCGAAATGAAAGTGTTGATAAAATATCGCCTGCGTGAGCTTGAATGTGCAGTCTCTAAAGACTCATAGAGGTAAGCAAAAAGCATCAGCTTAGCTTTTTTACCAAAATTCACTACATTAGGTCGGTAACTGTGCGCTAAACATTGCTCCTGAATATTACAAATGCGCGTTCTGACTAGTAGCTCGTGCTGGCCGCACTGCACCGCCACAAAGTTCACTGCGATTCAGATGCACTGTTAAAGAACGAGAATAACGCAAGAAATCGCTGCCGCAAAAAAAAGCAGCACCGCGCTATCAGCAGAGAGCCGGAGCTAGCGTTAAACCGCATCTAGCCGGTCTGAAAGCGCGCCAACGCCATGAAGTCTCGTCGCCTAGACAACTTTTGCTGCCCGGTATTGCTGCGCGCCGGGCGAACAGCGCGGGAAAGGGGTCGACATCGTCTTACATGTCACTGAGTGTGCTGGAGAGAAACCCTCCCGTGTGTGTGCAAGTGGTTCGCGTGGCTTCTCGATCGCTAGAGTTGATTAGTCGGTGTTTCGTGTGAAATGTGCCTGCGCTCTGCGCTCCACCAGTGTGTTCTGTCAGTGCTGATTATTGCGAAGGTGCACCATCCTGAAGACTGGACCTGTGGATTCATATTGTGGAGCCCTCGAAATGAAATAGTGAGTACCGCTCTCACGTTGTTCCGTTCAGCGCTTTGTTAACTGCGTGAGCACGAAAATAACGCCTTCAAACAATTTTGTTTTCAACTAGTTGATGACAAATCAGCATTTGTTTACCTAGCGAGAATATTTGTTCGAACTGTGTCGCGGGGAGGATGGCGAAGTGTGATTGTGGGTGAGATTTTTTGTTTGTTTAGATTGTTTGGAGTACAAAGCAGAGTGAGCGTGCGCCGCTCAGGTTCAGCTAAGAAATTGAACAGATTTTTGCGGTGCCCTTTGTTGGCTGCCATTTTTAACGGGGCCCACTCGTGCTGCACATCAATTTTAGTTTACTAAATATTACATGTGTGGGGACGGCAGCTGTTAGCTCTAAGCATCAACCGTATGTAAAACGCATATGCTTGGACAAGTCGGTAGTTCATTTACTTTGTTTGTTTTTTCTTATTGCACATAAAGACCGAGAACGGAAAACAAGGGCGTGGTGTCCATGTCGTTCTTTTCAGTTCTTTTTCGTTTTGTGCGGTAACACTACCGTGATAACCCGGGGTAATGCATCGGGTGACAACACAGCATATTGTTTCGCGCTAGGGGCACCTCGCGAAGTTTGCCTACTTGCTAATACATTCAATTTAGTTAAATTTGTTTTCACCGGTATTTTCGTTCACCCGCAACGTAGCGTGACACTGCCGAATGCCGTGCCTATGTAGCGGATAGAGCACTGCAGCTGGACTTTTGTTTGAACAGACCTTTAGTCTGTGTGTGTGGTCGAACTGCCTACTTGAACAGCGCAAACGCTTCTTTGAACATAACTGCTAACGTTCGAAAATATTTTACAAGTACCGCATTTTTATACCAATTTTGGTAGATGTTAAGTAAAGGAGCTTATGTGAGGTGTCTGAAACTCAGCAATATAAATACAAATTTTCGGTCACATACGTCTGCAAGAATTTAGCCAAAGTGTGTTATGTTTGCATTTTCTCATTGCCATACTGCACTTTGTATGAATATTTGAGCTGTGACTACTTACTTCACAAAAAAGATATTTTGATGAAAAATTGTTTTTAGACTTCTTGAGCTGTTACCCTCTACGAGAAAAGATCACTCATTTCACATGATTGTCTTTTTGGTCTGTATTGAGACGCAATTTGCACCATGTGGTGGTCCAATTAAAAATCACCTTTTACATAAATCGAAAGCAACGAAACAGTTCTTTGTATGTGACAAATTTCAACATTACCATTTATATTTCAAGGAATAAAATATTTTTTAAATTTTCCCATCAACGGCAATGGGGAACTTCAAGACATCGGCTGCTGTATGACCAAATGGCTAATGTAATGGGGAACTTGGAACTTCAAAAATCATATTGGGGCAAAGCTCATGAGGCCGCGGGTCATTCCCTTCTTTGTAGTCGTATATACTAGTATTATGTAGCCACTTGATGAGTTGCACAATAGATAGCGTTAGTGGTTTTTACAGCATATACACGGCGAAATGATGATTCGTGGAGCGAATCATTCGTCCGTACATTTGTGCCTTTGTCCGTTCGTCTGTGCATCCATCCGTCCGGGCTTCCGTGTGTCGGTCTGTCCGTGAGTGCGTCCGTCTTTGTTTTCGTTCATACTGGTGTCAGGCAGTCTGTCCATCTGTTTGTGCGTCCGGACGGACGAATGCTACGCCCCACTCATCATCATTCACTCCGTGGATATGCTGTGATCTTTTTCTCAAAACATAAATTGCTATGACAAATTTGGCACATGAAACGAACTGTTTATTTGCTTCGATTTAGGTACAAAGTCTATTAAATTCAACCACCACAAGGTGCAAGTTGCGTCTGATTATAGACAAAAGAATTATTTTGTGAAATTTGCGATTTTATCTCGTAAAGTTTGACAGCTTGAGAGGTCTAAGATGTTTTCCCTCCAAATATACCTTATGTGGAATAAGCATTCTCTCCTCCGATATTCATTCAAAGTGAAGTATCGATGTAGAAAAATGCAATAATAACACATTTCGACTAAATTATTTGAGGCGTATGTGGTCGAAAAATGGTAATAATATTACTGAGCTTCAAACACTTTACGCAAGCCCTTCACTTGGCACAGAAGATTGTATACTTATGTAATAATGTTTTTCACAAACATCCAGACGAGATTCCGGGAAGTTCAGGAGGCAGCCACGTGACCAATAAATTATTTGTCTGCGAAATATTCCAGCACTTACCTTGTTTAATGCATTAAAATCAGTGCGATTTTTTCGAATACATTTGCAGTGGTCACCAAAGTGGCTGGGACGTCTGATGTGGAATGACCCAATAGCCAATTCTTCCATTATATAATCGTGTCAATGTCAGCCCATTCAAAAACACTAGTATCATTCGCATTTTAATAGTAACTGTACAGTACTTAATTTTACAAGTTATCACTGAATACCTTCTCAATGCGCATACCGTCATGTATGCTCAGTGGCACTGTGCTTTTGTGCAATACAGATAAACTATGTATATGTTGTTGCGCGTCGTACTGTGTTCCTTTTAATAAAGTAATCAAATGAGCACCATGGCAGATCTGCATAAATAAGCATGCAGCTGTGTTGATGCATACTTAAGTATAGAACTTGACATTCACTTAGATTGGTCGTTGCATGCAGCTAATGGAACATTATCAACTCGGAGCAGCACCTTTTTATTTGCCTGCGCAATCAAGCTAAAAGGGTAAAGTAGGGTTCATATCTAGGCACGAAAGGCATAATGATTCTGCCACAGCGCACTTTTTATGACGTTTATTGCTCAGCATAACTTTTCTAGCATTTCTCACTGCATAGGAGCCCGATGCCACTGAATATGCTTGCTATGCACTCAATTTATACTTACACATGAGAAAGCAGTTAGTTATGCTTGGTGCACACTGTATGTTGCACTCTTTGTGAAATTTCAGTAATTGTTCCTTGTGTTTGGGCTTCCGGGATTGAATTTCCTGTACAGAAAGAACAGCTTCGCCCCACTTCTCTGGAAGGCACTAGCCATATCAGCAGCTGAAGATGATTGTGCAAGCAGCAGTGACGAGTGGTTTTGCAGTTAGAAGCATACAAACACTGACATTACATCAATAAAACCCCAATTACACTACCTTGTTGAATGTTCTTTTTTTTAATGCCGAAATTTATACTGCTAGATGTAATAGGTTGTAAAAGTGACTCCAGAAACTTGCTTACTCTTTCTACGTGTTTTTTCTATTGCATAGGTGTCAATCAAACGCCATACGTCTCAGTCGTTTGCCCGACTAGCGCAATTGTTTTGAAAGTTGTGCAGATTTATTGTAGTGAAAACAATAAATTTTAGCATACAGAGAAAGAAACTTGGTCCCGTGACATATTTCAAAATTTTACAGAATGCCATCAGAGTCCTGTTTGTCAGATTTGTAGTTTTTCTATGATAAAGGCAGATGTTAACATATGAGCCTAATTGTTTCTTGCTTCGGCGTTATGTTCGGTTGAACCTTACACTACAGGTTACTGCTTGCACTACTGTGTGTGTGTGTGTGTGTGTGTGTGTGTGTGTGTGTGTGTGTGTGTGTGTGTGTGTGTGTGGAAGCACGTCTTTGTCGTTTACGGCTCAGTCTACGAACACTTATATACACTGGTCTCATGCAGCTCATTCAAGACCATGGTACCTTATTTTATCAGCTGCATACATGCAGGTATAAGTGCAGCGGGGAACCCAGTATCTTCCTTCTTCCCTGTCAGCCGCAGAGAAGCTTCTTATGCTTCTCCTTGAGAACAATTGATGCTTGGGCCACTTGGTGATGCGTATTTGATGGAATGAAGTGCTGTGAACGGCTCTCTTCCACACACAAGTCTAAGCGTCACCTCCTGTGTCTCTGCTTTTGCTGCCCGTTAATTGCGCTTCATTTGATCAAGTATGCTCATCCATATAACTGCCATCGTTTCAAGGGGGTTTTCAGTGTACACCCCACTCTCATGGGTGTAGCTTCATCGAACACCCATAGATTAGGGGTGTTCATAAACACCTAATAAAGTAGGGTGTAACGTTTCTTCACACCCTGCGGTTTCAGGGTGTTTTTAAACACCTTTTTGTTTAGGGTGTTCCTGGACACCTTAAAAGGGTGTTTCCCATGGGACAAAACAAATACACCCCTATGGGTGTAAAAAAGTTTGGAGTGTGGAGCAAGCTCAGCGACTTGCTCGAATGCGTGCAACTGATCAGCACCTAGTGGATGCCGAACGTTACAACCTGCGACGCCCAGGCGCTGATTAACAACCGGTATATCTTGCATTGACTTTGACTCCGATTCAACGTGGTAGACTCAGGCAAAAGCTCCTGCGATGGTATACCTTTGACCCTACAGAATTGAGCCATGCCTTGGTCAGCTCCTCTACGAGGTTGTGCCCAACGGTGACAAGGGCACATTAAGACGACGCACGTGGCGTGAGATTATTCACGTGGTTTGCCTAAAGCGCTACTATGCCAGATGATGAACTCTCTTGTATGGACTACCATTTTATTTTGCAATCAGGCCGCTGCCATCTAGGAAGGGGGATAATACCACGAGTAATGGTTTTTTGCTTCGTTCATTTGTGTCTTATCTTTCTGGCGTCAGGAAACTCTCCTCCATATCAACTTTAAAGGCACATTTTATCTCTCTTTTTTGTAGCGCGCAAGCTATCAAAACAGATAGCTCCGCGCGCTTTTGTAGCGTGCAAGCTATCAGAGCTGAAAGCTACCAAACAGATAGCTATCAAACAGATAGGAAAAGAGAGCGTTTCCCTTTCCCTACCAGAGTTGTACTATTGGCCTACACAGTAAATTTTTTTACACCCTTAAGGGTGTAAACTGGCTTGTCGCCAGAGGAACACCCTATGGGTGTTTTCAGTTACACCCTACTTAGAAGGGTGTTGAACACCCTAACATTTTGCTGAACACCCTTCGTGTAGGGTGTTCAGCTAACACCCTTTAAGAGGGTGTTGAAAGGGTGTGCGACCTTCCAGTAACGCGTTATTCAAAGGTCGCAGGTTCGGTTCCTGTCCATGGCAAGTTATCTTTTCACCCACATTTCTTCACATTTACATTACAATTCGGTCTAATAACTTCCCCTATACTTTCCTTGGCAATATTGTCTGTTTGATCTCATTATATATATATATATATATATATATTAATGAGATCTAACAGACAGTAATGCCAAGGAATGTACAGGGGAAGTTATTAGAACCTATAGAATGTAAATAAGAAAAAAGAATAAAGAAAAGTGGATGAAAAAATGTGTGTGTGTGTGTGTGTGTGCGTATAAGCAAGCTTGCTGAAATGCAACGATATTCCTCAAAGCCTTCTTTGTAAAGCCGACTATAGAAATTTAGACTGCCTTCTATAGTTATACAATTTATTACAAATATTTAGTGTTAAATAGCATAAACATCTGGGGTATATCAATTGGTGGCTCAGTGAGTCGATACAGCAAAGGTGCTTGGTATGCATACGTTTGTGTAGACACACGAACACATTATATTAAAAAAACATTATTACCCGTAACAGTGCACACTTCCCATGCAGGATGCAGACATATACATATTTCAGCAACTTAATTTGCAGTTACACTTGGTATCGCGAAACCATGCGAGTTCAGCCTCACCTAGTTCATTTCAAACTTTCTGATTATACAAAAATAACAGAGCTGCTTTGGCAGACATCGTTTCCACTTATTGATAAATATCTTTTCCTACTTCCTAAAAGTAGACATATATTGGCGTAAGATAAATGTCAAGTACATGTACCACAACACAGCTTTTCTCTCAACTGGAAGCAAACACATTTATTATATATATTTCATACATACTACAGTTAGAGCATTTTACCGCCAATATTCGAACAGGTAAGGTGAGTGGCTGAAGAAAAATGATTAACAGATCAGCCCACACCCCATGAAGCTTCACCACATATTAAAATTGCAAGTTTTATTTTTCAGCATCTTTCTAGGTAATAGAGACAGCATCCATTTCTCAAAAACACACTCTTCATAACAAAATCAAAATGAGAGCCGACAGGTGGAAATGCCTCAGATAGGCTGACCAAAGTTTCGATAGAAGAACCTATCTTCGTCAAAGGTGCCTAGCCTTCTCATCCTTGGCATATTAGTTTCAAGGGGGTTAGTAAAGACGTCATCTCCTGGTGGTGGCATGTGTCCCTGTTCGCAATCGTAGCCTGAAAAAAAAATAAAATAAAGCAGAGGAGTGCAGTCCTTGCTTCATTTCAAGTTGGGTGGTAGTGATTCAGAATGTTCTCAGAGGGTGGAGAAAAAAAAAGAAAAAAAAAGGAAACACCCAAAGTAGGAGCAGTGTGCTGCCAATGGGTGGCCGCTACAGACACGAAAAAAGCAAAGAGCTTGAAAGTTCGAAGCCAGCAGACAGTTCCCGCGTTTGGCCATCACGAAGGGTTGCTGACGATATTGGCCTATGCTGTTCTCGAACATCTATGAATGGGACTCATAAAAAAGAGGTTACAAAAAGGCGCAAGAGAGAAGCAGGTGGCTACTTTTAAATGCCAAGATTTCGAAGGTAAGCGACACCAGATGTGTTTGGAAGACCACGTGTTTATTGGGGAAGGTCATTGGTTAAAATATGCTTTCACTATCCCCATAGGTGTCCCGCTCAACAGAATTGCCTCAAGAATTTGGCGGCATGTTGGCAGAGAAATAGGCAAGTTCGGAATGCAAAGGGAATAAGCAACTACAAGAGAAACACAAAAGAAAAGAAAAAATGAAAAAAAAAGCGGATTGGTGGTAGGCGACACGCTAGCGTTAACAAACGAGGAAAGGAAAAAGAGACGCAGAGAAATTTGTGGCTTGGCAATGACTTAATGGTGCACAGTAGGAGTGTTTTTTGAAGCGACAAAAGAGGAAAGAAAGCTGTGGTTGAAAGGTTTTCGAAAATAAAAACTTCGTAGTTGTGTGTATATAGACACATGTATATCTATAATTAATGTTTTAAAAATTTAGAGTGAATATTATCATTACAATATGTAGGTTAGGAGTGATTCCACGTAATACCAGTTGTGTCTATTTTAAGGTTGAACGTTTCTAGTCCCTAAATATGGCCGCAATTATGCAATGGCTTTCAGCGATTCCAAATTACCACGTGCAACAATGATTCCTGATGGGTGTAGGGACATAAGTTTGTGTATAAATTATGATTTCATGTATTTATTCTCTCGTGATGACCGGCAATTATTTTGTAGAACATAAAGCTTTGCTTTTTAGAAAGTGTGGTCCTGTTGGTAGAAGTGACCGGCTACTACTTTCGGTTAATTGTGCTTGTCTGCACGGTGGACGTTCACTCTTACGTGAATTGGCGGCCCAGTTTTGCCTATATATTGTCTGCAGGTGGTGCACTTAAGACAGTATATAGGCAAAACTGGGCAGCCAATTCACGTAAGACTGAACGGCCACTGTGCAGACACAAAACACAATTTACCAAAAGCAGTAGCCAGTCACTTCAACCAACAGGGCCACAATTTCGACCAAGCAAAGCTTTATGTTCTACAAATTTCTGCTCACCATGAGAGAGGAAATACATGGAATGATAATTGATACACAAATGTAAGCCCCTACACCGATCACGAATCAATGTAGCACGACGCCATTCGGAATCGCTGAAAGCCATAGCATAATTACGACAGCATTTAGAAATTAGAAAGGTTCAACCTTCAAATAGACATAACCGGTGTTACATGGAATTGCTCCTAGATTACAAGTTGTACTATTGATGTTCTCTCAAAAATTTTTTAAATTATAAATATAGATATACATGTGTCTATATACACACAACTACGAAGTTTTTATTTGCCAGAACTTTTCAACTACAGCTTTCTTTCTTCTTTTGTCGCTTCAAAAAAACTAGTACCGTGCACCATTAAGTCATTGCCAAGCCACAAATTTCTCTGCGTCTTTTTTCCTTTCCTCGACTGTTAACGCTAGCGTGTCATCTACCTCCAACCCGCCTTTTTAATTTTCCTTTCTTTCTGCGTTTCTCTCGTTAATGCTTATTTCCTTTGCATTCTGAATTTCTCTCTTTCTCTGCCAACATGCCGCCAAATTCTTGAGGCAATTCTGTTGAGCGGGCCACCTACGGGGATAGTGAAAGCAGATTTTAACCAATGACTTTCCCTATTAAACACATTCTCTTCCGAACACATCTGGTGTCGCTTACCTTTGAAATCTTAGCATTTAAAGGTAGCCGCCTGCTTCTCTCTCGCGCCTTTTCGTAACCGCTTTCTTACGAGTCCCATTCATAGATGTTCGAGAACAGCATAGGCCTTTATCGTTGGCAACCCTTTGTGATGGCCTAACGCGGGGGCCCCGTCTGCTGGCTTCGAACTTTCAAGCTCTTTGCTTTTTTCGCGTCTGTAGCGGCAGCACACCGCTCCTACTTTGCGTGTTTCCTCTTTTTTGCTTCCATTTTTTTCTCTACCCTCCGAGAACATTGTGAATTGCTACCAGTCAACTTGAAATTAGGTGAGGGCTGCACTTGTTTGCTTTCTAGTTTTTTTTTCTTTTCCGAGGGCAATTGCCAACAAAGACACGCACCACCACCAGGAGATGACGTCCCTACTAACCCCCTTAAAGCTAACATGCCAAGGATGAGAAGAAAAGGCACTTTTGACGAACATAGGTCCTCCTATCGAAACATCAGCCAGCCTATCTGAGGAACTTCCACTGTTCACCCAGACTATCCCACTCTTCACAACAGTTTTTTCTGATCCTAAGGCAGTTTTCAAGGCATTCGAAACACTATGGGCTATTTATATAAGCTCTGCACACACAATTTAGCCATCTGATGTACAATGTGCAAAGTATATTAGAGTGACTTGTTGGGCTTTACACTCTTACAGAGTATAAAAGAAGGAAAATTCGTAAGTTCATATCTAACTCAGAATACATGCAACAATCATTACTTCTTGCAAAAGATAAGGAATGTAATAAGCACCAGCACACAATTCGCAGAGCTGCTCAGAAATGCATCTTGATAAAATAGTTAAATATTGCAGTAAATTATGAATGCAAAAACACAACACCAGTGCACTAGTGGAGATGCCTGGTTGGCACCAAACTGCTGTACTTAAGATGCATCATGGAAGCAAGACCACAGCCCACAACTAATATACGCTTCAAGTAACCCTTGACTGCTAAACTGAAGGCCACAAAATCAAACCATGGCTGTGGTGGCTGCAATTTCGATTAAGGAGGAAATGCATGACACCTGTCTGCTTAGACATAGATGCATTTAAAGAACCCCAGGTGGTCAAAATATCTGAAACCCTCTACTCCAGTGTCCCTGATAATTATATCGTGGTTTTAACACGTTAACCTCGGTAAATATTATTCTCATCACACTTGACATGAAATAAAGCAAGCAGATATTACTATGTAGTTGAAAAAATTCACCATTCAACCCCCCGATCCAAGGACTCACGTTACAATATTCTAGTATGCCTTCTATCAGTTATCATTAACAATGTTAAACATGAGTATGTATCACTGTAATATATCCGACATGGTTTGGTATTGGCAAAGTTAGGTACGATGAAGTATGATGGTGGGAAAACACTTGATTGTACTTATGAATTGAACTTCCCAAAGGCAATGAAATAACTACAGTGACAAAAATATAATAAAATAGAATATTCAGTGAAGGTTACACTGAAGATAAAATCATTAATGTGCTACTTTTTATCACAACACAAAAAGTATTTTTAAATGGCCGATTGCACATAAGGCATCAATTAACATCACATGCAAGTCTGGCGAGCAACACACTCAGTAGATCTTGGAAAAAACAAAATATCCAATAAAGAGCTCAGTAAGCAGCCCTGACACATTCTTAAATGCACTGCCTAGTTACATTGAATTTTAGCCTTAAGAACAGAAAAACACCTTGGCAGATTGTGTCCAGGGGGACACAAAGTAATAAAATAATGCTGTCATCTGGCCTATCAACCAAAGATATTGAAATTTTAAACGCAAATAAGCAGGTATGTTTGCATTAAAAAGTTGGAAGCAGTCGTATTTCTACACAGTCCCACTTGGAAAACTTTTTTGATTATGTTTATGCTCCTAGACATCCCGTTTGAAAGTTTAATTTTGCTTTTCATGATTACGCATGCAAGGCAGTGAGGTTCAGCAAAATATCACTCCATAGCGGAACGAGCAGTCAGTTCTTGCTATCGCCAGCGAATAGCAAGAGTAACCATTTTAATGTTTGCCCATGCCTTCCACCGACGGTCACATTAAATGCATGAAATCAGAGTCTGTGCTAGTGCTCACTGTCCTGTACACATAATAATGCAAGCCGTAACTAAATTTCTAGCAGGATATTTGAGCACAGGCATGCTAGAATTCTTACAAGTGATAATATGTAGAAATGTGACTGGCTCAAATATTTAACACATACATGATCTCCTGCTGTGGTCACTATTAAGTTGATTAATAAAACCTAATGGCACCGCTGACAGCGATAATTATTGTCTCACATTACATCCTCCTGGATACATAGCTATCAGCAGAGGTGGCTTTACATACATAACTTACAGTGCTGACTTCTCTTTTAAGGAAAAACAAAAGGGTTAACATTGAACACCCTGAACCTTTGTGCTCCTTGAATACAGCTACCAGGTGGCTTTCTGCAGCTCGCTTTTCAGAAGAAACAGAAGCCATGCGCCACTGATGTGCACCAGCAGTCAAATTTTCCACGAGCCAGCCTTGATGATAGGCTAGTCCAGACGTCTCCCACACTCTCTTCCTACGACGAGCATGTATAGACTGCGAGAGAAACAATAAACAATTTACTGATGTGTCTGTTAGCGAAGCAGAATTTGAAACTCAATTTAGAATGATCTGGAACGTTGTGTTTTAAAAGAGTAGGATGTACGAAAACTAGACATGCTACAACAAAAACATCCTCAATGTTTCTGGCGAACATAGCTGCAACCTTACGAAAGAATATGCATTTTTCACATGACAGATGTGTCTCAAAACATACTTGAATAGCGCTCTGGCATAGTGCGTATAGATGCCAATTCATTAATAGGGCAGCGCGTTCATGACCGTATGCGCTTTGATCAAGTATCCATTGGGGGTAACACATAAAGTTATATTACGAATTTTAGTTTGAACACAACTAATGTAACTTTCTTTCGGCTGCCTACATTAGGACGATTATGCCGATAACATATAAAATCGGTTTCACTAAATTACTATTGTCAACTGCTAAATTATGGCTGTTAATTCAATGATTCCAGGTGGCTAAAAAGGCAGTGCCCCTCACTCATCCCTAACATACCCCTCATTACAGGCTGTCTAATAAATAATGGGAAAGAATGTGGAAATGCTAATACAACGCACCCATCTTGAGCTAAGTACCATCCCAATAAAGCATGCAAGCTTCTGCAACGATCTCTAGTAACAAGAATACTGGAAGGCATGGGTCACGATTTAGCAATACACAATAAACGTTTGACGAGACTGATTTCTGAAGTTGTGTAATTGCGTCAATGCCAACAGCTTGGAAACATGCAGTCTATATTCACGATTTTCAGATGAACATACTGTCCAATTTTCCATTTTCACAGCAACACGTGCATGCCTTATGTATGCATACTATGATGTATAACATTTTTGCAAGTTTTGAGTGTTAAATGATATATTCGTTTCTCCAAACACCACAGATCCCTTCTATAAGTGTAGCGCATGCCTATAGAATTTACTGAAGCTTGTCATCTGATGTGAAGACAAAACAACATGCTGACCCTAATTGAAAGCATGACGTTTTGCCCCCCCCCCCACACACACACACAAAAGCCGTATTCACAAGTGACAAAGACTGTGCTTTTTTTCGTGGCCAGTGTGTGGTTTTTTCAATGTTTTCATGTGTGTTTCTGACCAGATCGGCATAAGCTTGTAATCTGTTATTAAATGCCATTGGAGGTGATGGTCTAAACTGTTCTTACTGTTCGTACAAGTAAAATTGCTTAGCCCCGCCGCGGTGGTCTAGTGGCTAAGGTACTCGGCTGCTAACCCGCAGGTCGCGGGTTCGAATCCCGGCTGCGGCGGCTGCATTTCCGATGGAGGCGGAAATGTTGTAGGCCCGTGTGCTCAGATTTGGGTGCACGTTAAAGAACCCCAGGTGGTCGAAATTTCCGGAGCCCTCCACTACGGCGTCTCTCATAATCATATGGTGGTTTTGGGACGTTAAACCCCACATATCAATCAGTGAAATTTCTTAGCAAAGTTTGAACACAAAGTTTGGGCGAGGCACATACAATATTTATTAAACCACCACAAAATAATGAAATCTAAGCATGGCGAAAACAAGCTGAATAAAATAAAATGTGCTCTACCGCATGAACTACTGATCGAATTAGGGCTCGCACAGTTAAGCTACAGTTATTCGGCCCCAATAAGCCATGAAAATTTTGTTCGGAAATACAGTTCAAGTTTAACGAACGGCTCAAAATTCATGGGTTTCGAACGCATCAGACAACCTATGTTGCGAATGTATAACGTAAGCTCCGATTTGACTAAACGGGCTGCATAAACACCTAAGCGTACATACGTGCAAGCCTTGCGAGCCGTACCTAAGACGAGGCAGCATGCTGCACGCGAACTCGAATAACACGGTAGTTCAAAGATGCGTGCCGGCGTGGATGCATACACCGGCATACGTACGGCTACCCGCAGCAATTTCTGATAGCAGTTTAAAAAAAGGGCGTACAACATATGAAACTTTTCAAACTGCTTTGGACGTACAACATATGAACCCGTTGACTCCTGTAGCACACAATATGAACAGGCATGCAAAAAAAAAATCCTCAAATTAGGAGATCCAAACATACGTGCCCTAGGCGTAATCAACGCTTACAGCTAACAAACGCCGTCTTCGCCCAACAATTATTTAACCAAAATATTGGTCCATCGCGAGCAGGGCTCCCTGCCAACACCACTGCCGACAGAGGCGAGCGCCGTTACAACTCGCACAAACCTGCCGCCAAATTCCCACTGCGCACGCACGCGCCATGTGCTTCACACACCGAAGCATGCTTGAATTGAAAGAAAAAGCTCGCCCACGCTTGACTTCCCCCCAAAACGCCTTCATCCTGATGAAACGACACACACAAACAGGTTCGCTACGTTAAAAAACTTCACTTATCGCCCACATGTAAAGAAAACAAGTAGCGTGGCGTCGTTATCACGCTCTTCTCGGTGTTGACAAAGCGCCGACAGCAGGAATGTGGTACGTACCTGAGGAGTGTTCCAAAATGCGACGCCACACGTCCTCGCTTGAGTAGAGTTCATCTTCGTTATAGGCAGCACCGGTAGAACACAAAACACGAACGCAGCGCGCAAGCACACCTCAAAAAAACGAGAAAAAACGATGCAGAACCGACAAGCTGCAGGCCCGACCAGCACGCCCAAACATGTATTACAGCTCCGGTTACAGCTCCGCAGACGTACAATGGTGCAATAAAATGCTTTAGTAAAGCGTTTAAGTATGAAAAGTGAACGGAACTATGTATAACATAAAAACGAAAGAGGCAAAATAATTTTATCTTGACAAAAAAAACAAAGTTGACGTATGACTTTAGCGCGCGCGCGCGAAGTTTGAAACGCTTGCAGGTACAATGCATTTTTAACAAATGAACAACAGCGGTAATAATCACCTAAAACACTCAAGTTCTTGAATTCGAAATGTACTATTGTTGACGCACACATTTACACACAAAATTTTATTGCAATGATTGATGGTGCCTATGCATAGGCGTGCCCATCACGGGGGAAGGGGGGCGGGGGCGGCCCTTGGTCACTTAGGGGGCAATGTAAATCCCTATAGGTACATAGAGAAATAGAGAGGTGGCACTGTAACTCGACGTATGTTTTTTTTACTCGACGGGGGTTGCAGTGCCCCCTGCTGATCACCTCATACCCCCCCCCCCCGATGGGATGTCAAACAGAGTAGATAGCAAATACAAATTTTACAACGTGGGTTGCAGTGTCCCAACACACACACACACACACACACACACACATATATATATATATATATATATATATATATATATATATATATATATGTGTGTGTGTGTGTGTGTGTGTGTGTGTGTGTGTGCGCGGGGGCGAGAGGCGTGTCTCTCCCTCCTCTCGTACCCTTCTCCCCTTCGCTTCGCAAAGGCGCTGCGTGCACTGACCGCGCCATTCTCTGACCTTTATTTCTTCACCTAAAGAACCACTTCCCGTGCTCCCGCATTGTTGCAGAAGGTAGTGCATTGTTTTCTTTTTCGACCAAGCACGTCTCGTCTTCGATAATCTTGTGAAAACAACTTGCACTCGAACGGCTTTTGACCGAGCAAGGGTTTTTTGTAATAAATTCAAGCTTTTTTTCTAAATTGCTTCTACACATGAATATGTGCTGTCCGTAGATCGTGACAGTAGCCCATTAATTTATTCACATATAATGTGGACAATATAAAGCGGCAAAGCATGTCGAATAATACAGTGCGAGGAGAAGTTAGTCTCTTTTACATTTTCTCAATTATTCTTAGTGTTCTGTAAAATTTGTCAATGCCTCAATCAATTCCTTGATTTTTTTTCATCCCTACGACATTGTTATCTTAGGAAAGGCATGCACTCTTTGCGCTATGCGTGGTATTTTATTTGCAAGCATGGATGCAGCTCGATTCTTGCACGTGCACTCCAGCGCCGGTGGTCTGGTGCTTATGGTGCTGAACTGTTGACCCGCAAGTCGCAGGATCGAATCCCGGGAGTTCACGGCGGCCACATTTTTAATGGACGAGAAAGAGTGCGAGACCTGTGTAGTTAGACTTAGGTGCACCTTAAGTAACCCCAGGTGGTTCAAATTTTCGGAGCCATTCGGTACAGCGTCTCTAATGATTATATGACAACTTTGGGACGTTACACGGAACAATTTTTATTCCAACTATTATATAGGTGTACACCCTTCTGTTCTTCAACACCCTCACGAACGGCATAATAACACCCTTTTGCCAGTTACACCCTTCACTGAGGGTGTACCAGCAAAGAAAAGGGTGTTACATTTAATCAAAAAGGGTGTAAATCTGCAAAACACCCTTTTTACACCCATAAGGGTGTGAAAAATTTTACTGTGTAGAAGCCCGTCAGAAAACGGAGACAATCGTTTTTTACCTGGCCATGTGGAGACACCCACGCCGCTCAGTCGACTGCTTCTTTGCCACATAACGTTTGACCATTTTCAATTCTTTGGAGAACACAAGTTCGCTCCAATTAAACTCATTCAACGAAAAGACCCTTGTGTTGTTCCTGATTATGCTACAAGATTTCAAACGTATTGATGGCCAATTCAAAATACAACCCTTTTTTGCACGCACAAACTAGTAGAAGACACTGCCGGGCGACAACTTCAGTTATTGATCACGCTGATTTCGCAAACTACGTGAGTATTTTTGAACTTCTAAGTTACCTTTTCATATGTGTACGTATGTGCATGTCTGTACTCATTTTTACTGTTCTATGAATGTAAATGCATTTTCTTCATTAGAACTTTTTGTATATTTTTATCATTTGAGCTATATAGCTGTGTTCCTCTTATTGAGTTTTCATTCATGTTACCACTTTTTTTCTTTTGCTTCTTTCTTTGTGTAACTGTATTTGACTTTGTTAATGATTTTTTATAAAAGAACATTGTTCTCATTTGCAAAGGTAAATCATAATTAAAAGTCCCCTATGTAGTGCAGAAATGGGTGTTTAGGGTGTATTAGGAATGAATTTTGGTTATCCCCTCTACAACATTTGAAAACGTTAAAAGTGGTGAACAGAGTTTAGCGAATAGAAATTAAACCTTGCTAGAGCACCCAGCGGACATGCCACAGAGCAAGAAAGCTTTCCGTTTGCATGCGCAGAGGAAAACCAAAGTTTTGCTTCAACCCTTCTCCCCACACTTCGCATCGTTTTTTTTTACTTTGGCCTCCCCACTGACATCAACCAGAAATGTTTTTTTGCGAATTATAGCTAAGGGTATACCCAGCAGCAGCTAGTTGTGCAAGCTGCGCTGCCGCAGCACATCATCATGCCAGAACTAGTCCTGTAGAAGGTATAGACAGTTTCCGCCCTCTAACGCTGGAGTTTCATCCGTTAACGGAAGTCACTCATTTGGGCTACATAGACAGCTAGTGCCATCTGGTGGTATAATGCAGAAGCAGGAAGAAACCATAAACTATATACCCTGCTTCATCTAAGATGCATCGGCAACATGTTGGCCTCTATGACGCTTGATTCGCAGTTATTATTGTCACAAAACTTCCGGAGCAAAATCTTCTGTTGACCACATAAATTGAACCAGTTCAGGAGAATAGAGTGACGGGCGAAGACAATGGTGGGCCCGAAAATTGCCCGAAAAATATTGTGTGTCAGGGAGTCCTAGAGTCCTACAAATAATCTGACTCAGAGCTCTTTCCACAGCAAAAAATAGCCGGTAACTAGCTAACATCTTGTCTTTGCTTTCCCCCTGCGTGTCCTCCTCCTTGTGCGGATAACTTCTTCGCCGAGCTGGAGTTTCGTAAGCGTATGTAGCAGCGTAGCTTTTGTTAAAAAACAGAATCGGAAATTTGTGATGGTAGACAGTTGTTAGGTAACGTCTGTCTAAATTCCTCTGCCTCTCCCTATTCATTTTTTTACGTACTGCGGGCTTCTATGGGATGCAAAGTAATACGATTCAGAGCTCGTCTTTCTGTACACAGAACTTCCCATTACCCTTGTCGCTGAGCTACTGCAAAATGGAAGCTTGTGCATGAGCTGGTGAGTCACATCTTTCGGCTGGTCTGGCCTGGGCCCGACGCTGCCAAGCGTCTGCTTTGCGAGCCTCTGGCATGCAGGTTGAATACTGCAGGGTAGTGCAACCAGCATGCCTCCCACCGCAGCGGCGTAGCCAGGGGGGGTGGGAGTGTTCGGGGGGTTCAACATTCCACCCCTCTGAAATTGTTCCTCCAACGCCCGCCCCTTCCACGTACTCAACCTTGTTTTTTCGTCGTTTTTCGCTGACATGATTGAGAAACTAAGCGTTGCTACTATCACACACTCGATATCGCTAATGCTTTGAGTGATACATTTGCATCCGATTCCCCCGATCCACTAGTTGACCTTCATTTTCCGATTCTATCTCGTTCACCTCAGTCTTTTTACATACGTCCTACATCTGCAGATGAAGTCTTTCAAATCATGTCATCTCTTAAAACCAAAGGGCCAGGCTTAGATTCCATTCACCCGTCTAAGATAAAGCTCGTGGCACGTGATCTGTCTCCTATTTTAGCTGAAATAATTAACAAATTGTTCAAAGCAGGTGCATTTCCTGATGCTTTAAAGGTAGGAAAGATAACACCTGTTTTCAAAAAGGGTGATCATTTGTGAACTAATAATTACCGTCCGATTTGTGTACTTCCTTTCTTTAGCAAAGTAATCGAAAAGCTTCTTTACTTGCGTTTGATGTGCTATCTGCTTAAATTTAACCTACTCTCTTCCCACCAATTTGGTTTTCGACCTGGCTACTCGACAGATGTCGCCTTGCTCAGCTTTACTGACCGAATTAAACAAGCCATAGACGATGGATTACTTACTGGGGCAGTTTTTTTTTGACCACACGAAGGCTTTCGACACAATTAACCACCGAACCCTTCTGTGTAAACTTGAATATTTCGGTATTTTGGGTCCCGCTTTGCAGTTCATTCGCAATTACTTAACAAATCACTCACAGGTAGTCTATGTCAATAACATTGCGTCATCTGCTAAGCCAGCTACCATGGGCGTCCCTCAAGGTTCAATCTTAGGCCCCCTTCTATTCCTACTTTTTATTAACGACCTACCTAGTTCTCTTAACCATACTAACTGTCTTCTTTACGCCGATGACACTACTATTTTTACATCCCAGAAAACAACTGCTGAACTTGAAAGTAGCTTAAACTCCGATTTGTGTGATATTTATCAATGGTGTGTTAACAATCATCTTTATATGAATCCCTCTAAAACTACATTTGTGGTGTTTTCATCCGCACAGAGCACATTTCCCTCACCAGTTTCCGTATCTCTTAACACCCATGTTATTTCTGTATCGGATCATGTGAAGTTCTTAGGCGTAATACTAGACAAGCATTTCAAATATAACTATCATGTACTCTCAATATTAAAAAAAGCTTCTTTTGGCATTCATGTTCTCATTAAAACCCGCCCTCATTTTCAGTCACGCATTATTTTATCATTATACTATGCATATATTCATAGCCATCTTTCCTATTGCATTTCATCCTGGGGTAATACATATGCCAGTCACCTGAAGCCCCTTCTACATCTTCAGAAACGGGCACTACGTCTGATCGCCTTTGCTCCATTTCAATCGCCTTCTACGCCCCTCTTTATTTATTTTTCCGTGCTTCCAATTAATCTTTTATTCACTCTAAAGTTAGCTATATTGATGTACCGCCTCGTTTATCATGGTCTAGGTGTTTCAGGGCTATCCACACAACATCTTGTCAATACTAATAACACAAGGTTTTCGGCCTTTCACAATTTCCTTCTCCCTAAAGTGCGTAGCAATTATGGAAAACTAACTCTTAAATTTACAGGTGTATCCGTATGGAACAACATACCACTTGAAATAAAGTTATGTCCCACATTCTATTTGTTTTGCAAAATGTTTAAAGAGTACCTAATCACAAAACGTGTTTTCTAAACTCTGCCGTCGTGCCTTACTCCTAATTTTAGTATTTCTTTTACTCAGTATACCACTTGCTGATACACAGAACTTTTCTTGCCTTGTTGTTATGAAATTTTAACCATTCTTTGCTTAATTCGTACAAAGTGTTTTTCACTGCTTGCTGCATTGTTATCGCACTTGACCTATTCTCTAACGGAGGTCCCCCCGACAGTTTTCTAACTTCGGGACCTCCTCTGTACTGTAGAATTTCATTCATGTAAATGTATGCATTCCTGAAATAAAGTTTGATTTGATTTCATTTGATTATTCCGGGGCGCTTTTACAATGAATAATGTCGACTTACGAAAAAACGTGTCGGAGTGTTTTTCAAGGCTAAGCATTTTGCAAGATATTGGGCAAGAATCTCGGCCGCGAATGCTGTAGGTTGGCTCCGCGACGGGATTGATGCTCAAGCGGTGGTCATATCTTGTATCCACCGAAAGAAATCTCGCCAGAGTAGATCATTACGGTAATTTTCATCGGGGAGATGTTTTTTTTTATTGGAAATAGCCAGACGCAGTTTTAAGGTATTATAGACCATGTTCAAGCATATAGCAGCGTGAGTCTTCAAACGTGTGATAAGATATAGTCAAGCCAAAGAATAACATTTCTATTTCCCTTCACACGTTCTTCTAAAATATAAACACACACCCACGCACACACACACAAGCACACACGCTCACGCATGCGACAAAATTTTTGGTTTATACACCTAACTCGGCTTGTATGCGAGTGCACAAATTATTTATAAGTATCGTTATTATGACCTAACGTCTGAGGCACTCCGAAGTGTTGTCTAGTGACGAAGGTGCAACACAGGCAAACGTGTCGGCTAATCACAGCCATAGCAAGGCCTACTAAAATACTCTTAGTGTAACTTCGGCTCGTAAATAAAATGATTGTTCATAAATCAAAAGCAGCGTAATAAAAAATGCAGTGTGGGCAGCGGTAATGAGCACGAGCTTCATTGTTCCAGAGCTGTTGCAAACAGTGCAAGAATAAGGAACATAAAGTTGAGAAAAATATACAGCTAATTATACATATTGATTCGCTTCATCTGTTTGTCCCTTCACATTGACATGACAAGAAGGGCACACCTAGCAATTTCTGCAACTAGTGACATGACGCACGACAAGAAAGGCACAGAATGGAGAAACATGGGCGGGCGTGTTATCATGTGAAATTATGAGCAATATGCATATTACCCAAAAAGTTTTACCACAAATGAAACAAATATTGTGCAAACAATGTCTCACGCCACCAACAGACACACTACATAGCTAAATATGCTGTTATCTTATCGACACAAAGATTATCCCGCACATTCTATGTCTCATATGCCCCATATGTCACTAAAAGTTTGCTAGGATTGCAACATGCAAACCTGGGTTGTTGGATTATAGTTCACACCTTTCTCATCCGCTAACCACTTCTGCAAGTGAATGGCGCCAATGAAATGGAAGTAGGGAACGGGAGAGAACAGAATCACTCTGCCTTGAGGTCAAAGTGATTTTAACATGTCTCATAGAGCTGAACTTTCTTCCTTTCAGCTCAACAAAAAGTAGCTATTGCTGATTTACCAAAACCGTTTTTTCACTACCTGCCAGGGTGGTGAGAGGTTATGGTTCTCTATTGTTTACCCGCAGGTAGCGGAATCAAATATCTGTCGTATTCACGATGGAGGCGAAAAAGCTAGAGGCCCGTGAACTTTCATTTAGGCATATCTTAATGAAACAAAGTGATAAAATTTCTAGAGCACCTCACTATGGCTTTCCTCGTTGACCTATCAGGGTGCTTGGATGTTCATCATCAAAATCATCATCATCACAAACCAGACTACATCCACTGGAGGACACAGGCCTCTCCCATGTTCCGCCAGTCAACTCGGTTCCGTGCTTGCTGCTGCTACTTTACACCCGAAAACTTCTTAGTCTTATGCGTCTGCCCACCTAATTTTCTGTCTCCCCCCACTTACCCACTTGCCTCCACTGGGAATCCAGGCAGTTACTTTTATCGACCAGCGGTTATCCTGCCGACGTTGTACATGCCCGGCTCATGTCTATTAGCTATTCTTGTCCGCAACTATGTTATCCTTAACCCCGGTTCGTACCCTGATCCACTCAGCTTTCTTTTTGTCTCTTAAAGTTACACCTGCCATTTTCTTTTTCGTCGCTTCCTGCGTCGTCCTCAATTTATATGAAACCCACATTGAAGGTCTTCACGTTTCCGTTCCACAGCTAAGTACCGGAAAGATGCTCCTGTTATATACATTCCTCTTGAGGAACAGTGGCATTCCACCAGTCATGATTTGAGAGTGCTTGCCAAATGTGCTCCACTCCATTCTTATTCTTCTAGTTACTTCAATCATGTGGTTTGGCTCCGCGGTTATTACCTGTCCTAAGTAGACGCTGCCTTTTACAACTACAAGTGCACTATTACGCATCTCGAAGCACTGTTCTCTTCCGAGGTTTGTAAATACTTTCGTTATCTGCAGAATAGTGTTAAGACCCACCTTTCTGCTCTCATTGCCTAACTCCGTGACCATGAGTCGCAGTTTGTGTCCTGAGTTACCCAGCGATGCGATGTCATCGGCGAAGCATAGGTTACTAAGATACTCTCCGTTACCTCTTATCTCTAACTCTTCCTATTTAGGTCTCCTAAGACCTCCTGTAAGCACGCGGTAAATATCAGTGGGTAGACTCTATCCCCCGGCCTTACACCCTTCTTGACTGCTATTTGTCGCTTTGTTTATGGAGCAATAGGGTAGCAGTTGATCCCCTGTGTATTTTTTCCAGGATGTTTATATATGCTTCGTCGACGCCCACATTCCGCATTGTCCACATGACTGCTGACATTTCTACAAATCTATGAAAGACAGATCTATAAAAGACAGATTATAAAACTCCTCCGTCATTTTAACTATCTTATCTATTTCGTAGTTACATTGCATTCCTTGTCCCTTCGTGCATACAACTGGTTTTTGCCTATCCCAAGTTTCTTCTTCACTGTTTTGACGCTTCGTCCGTTTTTCAGAGCATGTTCAATTTTCTCCATGTCATACCTTATTACATAGGATACCTTACGCTTAATAATTGACTTTGAAAGTTTTGCCAATTCTATTTGTCTGTTGTATTTGAGTATTTCAAGCTTTGACGCTTTCTAATGAGCTTCTTCGTCTCCTTGGATAGCTTGTCCGTGTCCTGTCTAGGTACCGTACCACCAACTTCCACTGCACACTCCGTAATGATACTCGTCGGATTATCATTGTGTCAACGCTAAGGCTGGTTTCCTCGATAGGAGTCAAGTACCTGTTCTCAAGCGAGACTCTGAATTCCTGTACTTCCCTTTCAGTGCTTGCTCATTTATTGGCTTCTTGCGTATCAGTTTCCATTGTTCCCTAATCAAGTCTAGCCGTATTCGAGACCGTACCATTCTATGGTCACTGCATCGTACCTTGCCAAGCGCTTCTACATCCCGCACGATGCCTGGGTGTGCACTCAGTATGAAATATATTTCGTTCTTTTTTTACTCATTAGGGCTCCTCCATATCCACTTACGGTCTTCTCGTTTTCGGTAGGATGTATTCAAGATCCGTAAAATATTGCGTTCTGCTATTTCCACTAACAGCTCATCTCTGGCATTTATAGTACCAGTGTGATAATCTACTACTGCCTGGTCTCCAGCCTGCTTCTTCCCTACCTTGGCATTAGAGTCGCCCACCAGACGTTAAACCCCATCAAACGATCATTAACAGACTATGTTTTTACTGTTGTGCAGAACATCTCAATCCAAGAATAACGTACTTCAGTTACTTTCATTCTTGATTGAGCTGGGGTCAATGATTAATATTATACACGACAATCAGCTGAAGCTGACTACGTTTTCATTAAAAAAAAAGAGAGGATGTCTTCCAAACGGACTTGTATTTCATGATGGGTGTTCAGAGAGCGAACCAAACAATCTTTCATGTGTTGTTGTAGCTCTTATGTACACCTTCAGGCGTCGCACCGATGTAAAAACGTCAGACCTGCGCGGTAGGCGCAGCACAGCCACAGCGAAAGCTACAAGAGCAGCCTTTCTGAACCTTTTCAAAACACTAATTGGGTAACTACTGCAAGCACACTTGCTTGGTACCCACTTGGGCATTAATAATAAACATTTGGGTAGTAGGCTGGCATTTGCTATGCAATTGTTCGTCATTCTTCTGAGAAGCGTGGTATCCGCTAAATCATTGCAAAGAATTTTGTGCCTATTGTCCATTCAGCGGCTGATGACGATGAGGAATTATGGCTATAGTGTATACGCTCCACAGTTAATAGGAAAACAAGAACAGCTTTTTAAATGGTTGGGAGCAATGGACGGCCCACTCTTTATGCTAATCGCATTGTGTACCGACTGTTTTTTTCGCTGTGTTTATATGCTTTATAAGTCATAATAACGCGATTTCTTTCCCGACAACGAGCTTGCCTAAGGCAAGTTTGACAAGTCACAAGCACAGGTGTAGCTAAGTGATAAAATACTAAGCTGGCACCCAGCAGAGACGGGTTTGAGCCTAACTGTTCCATTGACGCTATGTCATGCCTGGCTAAGACAAGTTTGACTACAAGTTACAAGCACTGGCGTAACTCAGCGGTAGATTATGGTGCTGGCACCCAGTGGACGCTGGTTTAAGCTTCACTGTGTCATTGGTGCAAACTTTTTTTGTAATTTCACGCAATGTTGTTAAGGACACCGCCAGTGGCGGCAGCAGCGTTGGTGGTGGAAGCAGCAGCGGCAACATGCAGCTGCATGGGACAAGAAAAGTGATCTCATAACAGCTTTCGCTGTAGAAGCGTTCTTCTTCAGTTGTGCTTATTGGCAGAGTTGCCGAAATGTTTAGACGTTGGTGCACGTTTGGGACAAATACCTCCGGGAAAATGGCAACCGCTTGCATCGCAGACACCCTCAGCGTTTCTCGCTTCCATTTAGCAGCGTAACTGCTAACTCTACTTGCATTGCTGAAGTGGAGACAATGTTCGAGTGTACACGTCAGCAAACTTTTCGGCAGTGGTAAGAGTGGCGTATTGGGCAATTGTCTGTGGCAGAAGAGAAGAAAGCATCTTCAAGGTGTGCCGATGCCTTTCAAAACACCCATTGAAGTGGTCAAATGATAGTCCAGAAAAGGCCAGAAATATTGAATGCCTAAAGTGCTCTTCCACGCCAGCCACTAACACGTCCCTTCGATGAAGCTGCCTCCATGTGACAAGCGGCATTCTCATTTTCACCAGTTGTGAAGTGTGGACTGGGAGTATCGTCGCTTTTTGAGAATGAATCATCAAGCGTTATAATGTACGGTGTTTTGGCACAGCCATCGAGTCTCATAAAAGGATGCTGTTCAACCCAGGACACGAACTACCAAGCATTACGTGTAGGCAGCATATTTCGAGGGGATGACTTCGCATTGCTAGAAAGCAACGAGCTAAGCAATATTAGGGCAGTGGCTATGCGAAAAACGAGAACTTTAGCAACGATACATGTAGGCTGGTAAAATTCCACCTTAAGCACTAGCACTCGTTTCTCGTCTGGCGGAAAGTATACATTCCCTTCGCTTTTCCTTGATGTGCCGGTAAGGTTGCGCTCGCCCTGTACTTTACTCTGCGCGCGAGATGTCTCACGTTTGTGACTTTGCCCATAGAGAAGGCTGGTAGTTTCTGTCACGTTGTAATGAAATACCACAAACGTGAATGAACACGAAGTAGGTAATGGCAGTAGTGAAACTCTAGCGACTCGAATCAGAATGCTCAAAACAGACAACCAGGCATGGACGGCGCACCGTAGAGCGTAAGTAAACTCGTGTTGCATGCGCTGGCAGTTCTCGTCGGAGTTCGCGCATTCTGAAGAACACATTATGATGCACTATGCTCTGAAAAACTCCAGCATTCATTCCTTCATCACTGGTGAACAGATCACGAAGATTTGGTGTGGTTCGAGGCTACTCCTGTTCAAGCTGGTTGAAGTGCTTGAACCATGAATGCACGTATGCTTCGTGGTGAAATATTCTGTACAGTTACGAATCTATTCAGGTAAAAAGAAAGTCGGTTGTACGCTTGCGAACAACGAAAGACACCTTGCCTTAACGCTATCGTTTGAGGGAGTGGCGTGAAGAGAGCTATGAAAAAAAGAGAACATATACCAGGTTTGCTCAGCGACCAAGTTTTATGTGAGTATAGTTTCCTCGCACGCACACTTTTGATTGAAACCTAGTGAACATTTCTCAATGATTATCTTGCCCTCGCAAATTGCAAGATAAAACCTCTATGATTGGAGTACTTCGTGAAGTCACCGACATCGACAGTAAGCAATTCGCTCAGCAAAGTAAGCAAAACGAAAATGTAAATGTTAATGTAATAAAACAAGCTGCGTATACCTCTCATTCCTCGTTGTAAGCGGAACCCTCCTTGACCTGCCGAATGCACTTCGCCCCGATGAGTACTACGCCACGTACGCTTAACAAAGAATAACGATTAACGATGTCTTCCTAAATCGGGTGAGTAATCGCAGAATTGCATTTCCTAAGACTAGTTCACTGAATGGTGTGGCGAGAAGCCATTGTTACCAACGGTCACGGTACCTGTCGTTTACTGTAGTTCGAGTTCTTCTTACATTACTGCACCACCACCGTGGTCTAGTGGCTAAGGTAATCGGCTGCTAACCCGCAGGTCTCTGGATAGAATCCCGGCTGCAGCGGCTGTATTTTCGATGGAGGAGAAAATGCTGTAGGCCCGTGTGCTCAGACTTCGGTGCACGTTCAAAAACCTCAGGCGGTCGAAATTTCCGGAGCCCCCACTACGGGGTCTCTCATAATATATGGTAGTTTTTTTTCTTCACCGCCTCCGGAAGCAGTCTAAACTCCGGCTGAAGACCATGCTGTCAGTGGCTGATGCGCGTTTCACTTTCCTGGCGGGTTTCCGCGGATTTATGTTTTATATACCCAGCACCTACAACAGACATCACGTAAGCAGGAACGGCGCAAGGGCCCCTCGTTGAATGTTGTTTATCGGAGCGAACTTCTGCTCCCCAAAGAACTGAAAAGTACAAAAAATGTGGCAAAGGAGCAGTCGACTGAGCGGCGTGGTTGTGTCTGCATGGCCCGCAAAATATGACTGTCCCCGACTTAGCGGTGGGCTTTTATGTCGGCGATATATCTCTAGTAAGGAAAGTAAAGGAAAAAGCTCTCTGTCCCATCAAATCGGATTGCTAGCACACTACAAAAAGAGGTATAAAAACGTTTCTTTTGCTTTGAAAGTTGATGAAGACGGGCGGTGCCAGATGCGGGGAGTTTACACATAAATGAGTAAAGCAAACAGGCCCTTGACATGGTGGTCTAGGGGCTAAGGTACTCGGCTGCTGACCTGCAGGTCACGGGGTTGAATGCAAGCTGCGGCGGCTGCATTTTCGATGGAGACGAAAACGCTGAAGGTCCGTGTGTTCAGATTTGGGTGCACGTTAAAGAACCCAAGATGGTCAAAATTTCCGGAGCCCTTCACAATGGCATCTCTCGGAATCATGGTGAATTTATGACATTAAACCTCACATATCAATCATTCTTGCAGTATTTTACTTACCCTTTTTCACAATCATATGCATGAAGAGAGGGAATATTGTGACTTGATATACATGTGAACCATCTCTTTAAACTACCGCCGATAGTGACGTCACCGAAAAAAGCCTATGTCTTTGCCCCCCCTCCCGTCGGTTCTGTGTAACCCCCCCGCCCCTTCGGAAAAATATTTCTGGCTACGCCCCAGCTCTCATGACTTTGGAATTTACTGGATTTTTACACCAGGCTAAAAGAATACGTATTGTTATTCTTCACTAATGAGGTGTGGATTTCCATGCTGCGCTTTTCAATAGTTATTTTGGAAGACACCGAGTATATCTCCTTGAGGGCGCATCACACGTTCGTCATGAGAACATAAAAGTAGCTTTGATAAGGTGCAGTTGCAAGATTCTAGACATAGTCTAGAGTTCATTCCTAAAGGTAAATTTTCTATTGGTGTGCTTGAAATATGCCGCCTATTCATAAAAGATAACCGATTGCCCAATTTTCAGCGGATGATTTCATAGGGTTGCCAATCTTTATCAGCTCCTCTGCGGAAAACCGTTCCCTGTGAATTGACCGATTGAACTATTGGCATTCGTTGGGGATAAACTGATTACTTAGGGCTACCATTCTTGCAGTTGTGCATTGTTGGTCACAAAGTTACTCAGCAGAAACGAGTTGCTTGAAGCTACTCTTTGGCATAAATGTAGAACGTGTACCAAGCGTTTCCGATGAAATGATCGTCAGGAAAAGACTCAATATAAATATCAGAGAATACAATCGATGACTATTCGTCATAATGCTAAGAAATGTGTATACTTGATTTGTCCCGTATATACGCAAAATCACAGATTAATAGTGGTATATGAAAAAAACAAATGATCATTTGCGCAATGCACAATATACAGAGGTAGGCCTAAGTAACATCAAAGAGAATTGTGCCAGCGATGTTATTTTGTGAAAATGTAACATACGCTTCTCGCTTATACAGCGTAAGCAGCTGTATTGTTTTCATAAGACCAAAACAACTGAAAATCGCTCTATAGCTTGTGATAAGAATGAAGCAGAATAGGCTGACGAAAGACTCATTGATGCAGTGAAAATGAAAGCGAAAAAAGTTTCATATAAATTTATTGAGATCCTCTCAATGTAACGCCCACTTAATTGCTCCCAAGGAGTCACGCTGTTCATTTGACTAGCTTTTGCTTGTATGTTTGTTCTTCACAAGCATCGATATTGTATTCTTTGGTAGTGTTCTCGCAGTTGCAAATATTTATATACGTCTTTTTGCAGATAGCTTCATCGTTGCGGTTTCTTCGAAAGTAGGCGTAATTCATCCACAGTTCCCAGGCTTCACTCTCAACTGTAAAAAGACAGTCATTGCTTACGTTGCGTCTGCCGCCTCGAGACAAGAAAGTGTTATTCCATCGTTTCGAATGACTTTTCTTCAAACATGCTTAACATATCGCAATACCTTAACAGGCACAATAAATCAGTCATAACGCTGTAGAGTATTGTTCAGCGCAATTCCGTGAACTGGGGCAAAACGTGGTACTCTTGATGAACTTTTTTGCTATGTGTTATTGGATCACGATATTTTGAACCCATTATTACGGCGTCTTTTGAATAGAAATTTTGTGTAATCAGTGTAACGCTATTCAAATATAGTTAGGCAAGAATCATGCAGGTGAGTTTTCAGATGGCTGGAAGTTCCTTGCTTTTATTTCTCAAATCTGCATTGAGAAGTCATGTCATTCCCTACACAAAAATACATTACTATTTTGCCTCGTAATCAAGATAAATATATGCACACATGTCCTGACATGCAGGGAGTTTCAAGAAATGAGGTTAAAATACGCCAAATAAAAGAAATCTGGAAGATCTGCTTCATGCCTTTATAAAAATTGGCTTCCTCTAATGAGAGACATGATGCGTAGACACAATTGTTACCACAGTAACCAAATAGAATAATTCAATTCACCACCTATTAGCAGAGAAAGGTGTTTCGATCAAACAGGAGAGCTTTTGCGCTTCCCGCAAAAAGGCCATAAGAACTTTGAGATATTAAAAAACCGAACACTTGCACTTGTTGCCGTGAAACGCAGTTCCGTCACGTTCACCAGCGAAGCTGCTGGCTGAAGACGAGATTGAGGCCATAGGTAACGAGGGAAATCGTAATCGTGTAAGTTCTGCAATCGTTAACGCACTAACGCCATACATGCTGCGATTTCAAAAAACAAGACCCCGTTCGAGGCGAAGTCAGTATCCTAATGTTGCATAATGCTCGCTGGTACTGGATATCTCGGTTGAGTTTAGCAGTCACTCTCTTGCCAGCTTCGCTTTCTTCTTTCTTAAAAAGTTGGTGTGATTTATACATATATATAAAGATTTTTAGCTGTTGCTTTTTGCAAAATTTGACAGCAGCGAGAAGCTCTTCGCTGCAAGGCTGCAGTTTTTACATGATCACTGCTACAGAATAATTGATATGTTAATAATAAAATTTCTCCAATGATTGTCCTGGTTGATCTCTATACTAATGTTAGCATGTCTTCCACCGCAAAAATTGTGCTAATGTCAATCTTATGATTTGTCATTGGTGTCTTTAATTTATGTGCAATTATGCAAAACGAGTGGAAGTGCGTAGCTGGGCAATCTTCAATTTTTTTCTGCGCGTACTTTAAGACTCTGTGATGAATCACTCCCAAGAATTTGTAACACTGGCATGAGATCAGCACCCTGGCGCCGATATTTCTTATATGGTGAAGTTTCCAGATGAATTTTTCAAGAATATTTGTGCACTTTAGCAGTAATGTCTGGCGTGTGACGCCGCAGAACTACAATATGAATACGGAAGATGCCGTAGGGGAGGGCTCCGGAAATTTGGACCTTTCGGTGTTCTTTCACGGGCCAGAAAAAGAAGCCTGACAGTAATTCCAAGTGATTTACTGTTATTTCTTAGTTTTTTATAAGTAAGGAGGGCTATGGACACGAAGCTCGGGTAGAGAAAGAAGAAGGAGACGTGCTGTGTTCACAGGATTGCATACAGTTAGCCCTTGCACTAAATAAATTTACCGTTCACTGAGTTAACTCCGGGTTGTTAGACCCCCCGTTTCATGTGGCGGACATGCTAAGATATACCTCGTATTTAGCCTCAAAATTCGCAGCCGCACACTCGAACGGCCTTCTGCAACAACTGATCCGGGGACGTCTCAGGGAGCCACTCCAGATCATGCACCCGTACCTATCTTCTGCGCCACCCCCCATATTTGGTGGCACAGATGACCAAAATATGGACAACTGGATTGCGGAGTACGAACTGGTCAGCACGTACAATATGTGGAACGCGGCCGATAAGATAGCTCGCAAATCTTAACTTTTACCTGACCGACGTGGCGAAACTATGGTACAGGAATAATCAAATTGATTTCAGTACCTGGTAGGAATTGGCGAAAACACTCTCGGAAGTATCGTCCTACTGTCCGCCGTCTTTAAGCTGAACAGTGCTTGCTTGGCAGACTACAGAGAATAGATGAGTTTTTCACGAGCTACATCAAAGATGTGCTCTTTCTTTGCAAGGTTGTCAACTCGACTTTCGACGAGGCAGGCAAGATCAAGGACATCATGAAAGAAATCGACGACGGCGCATTTCTAATGCTTCCTTCGAAGTGTCTCCAGATGGTCGCCGAGGTCATTCAGCTCTGCCAGAGCTATGCAGCTCTGCCAGAGCAGCGAGCTTCCACACGTTGCGCTGCTCAAGACACCGCGGACTTTTCATTCTTCGACTTACGACATAACACCGCCGACCGCTCTGCTTTGATTCCACTCATAAAGCAATTCATACGTGAGGAGGTCACCCGGCAGCTATCTATATTCACAAGAACTACTGAGCCGATGGCACCCTAGTTGCCTTCGCTTCGACAGGTTATTGAGTCGCATGTTGCCGAAGTGTTGAAGTGTTGCCGCCAGCTAAGGCTCCCCCATGTGTTACCACACCACTAACGTATGCAGCCGCTGCTGCTAGGCCATGCGCTCCATCGTCTCCGGCTATCTACGAATCAACTCGTCACGTTTATTCACCGACGCCACTGCCACCCGTTCATCGGTCCATGTTCGGCTGTATAGGAAACTACTCGGAACGTTTATATGAGGCCGCCACATCCACGACCGTTTACGGTACCTTATTCAGTGAACAGTGCACCAACCGTCATCCAATGGTGCACTCCGGATAATCGGCCAATATGATTTTCATGTGGCATCCCAGGCCACATAGGATCGTCACTGCCGCCACCACAGCTTCCCTACTCGCGACATTGCAAGGGCCTCACACTACATGCTTACTCAGCTGCAATAACCCGTCCCTGCCGACCTACCTCCAGACGTACCTCGCAGCCACCGACCATACAGTTTAAGCCGTTCGCCTTCCCCTCGTCGCCGATCAATTTCTCCAATGTTACGTTGCAACAGCCCACCACGAGGAGGAAATTGACGGGCACAGTTTCAGGGGCAATAACTGCGTTCGCGGCGAAACTTTCTAGACCTAACTGCTGTGACCCGAACGAAATCAAACTCCATTGATAGAATTAAGGTGCACAGACTTCTTGACACTGGAGCTGCTGTATCTGTTATTATCGATAAACTCTGCCGAAACTTGAAGAAAGTGACCCCTCAGCTTACCAACCTATCTTTGCAGACGGCTACGTCCCACCACGCTCAGCCTTCAGCTTTGTGTACTGCGCGAGTCGTCAGTCAACGTGTGATGTACTTTTTGGCACTTGCTTTTTTTTCGTTCTTCGCATGACGTAATCTTTTGGTAAAACTTTCTTTCGTCGCATTCTGCATTGGTTTACTGAGCTCGTTCCAAACTCGCGTTGTCTTCACTGTACTATGACTCCGATGGTGGCGCTTCATGTAGAGTGTTTGTTGCTTCTGACATTGATATTGCGCCTTTTTCAGCTGTTGTTGTCCTGGTGTCGCTTGCATCTCCTCCGAAATCGCCTGTGTTGTTTATGCCGTCGGGCAAGACTGCGTTCTGTCGAAATTTCATGCTTCCGTTTGCCATCATAACTTTCCGCATTGGTCACGCTGCAATTTATGTGTGCAACCTTTCGGACAGCCCATCATCCGTACTACGTGGAGAGTGCCTAGAAAGCTACGAACTTTACAAGTGCGTTCTTCCAGCTACTATACCCGATTCTACGGTTTCGCTTCCAATTTGTGCTGTCCCCGTACCAACGTGCCTAATGATGTTCTGGACGTCTCCTCGGATGTCATAGATTCTAAGCTCGCACCAACCCAGCTCCCAGAAATCACAAATCTTCTACTTCGTTTTTGCTCTTCAAGCGGTCGTGACCTGTCGGGCTTAGGCCGAACCTCCGCAGTCGTTCGCCGTATATACACTGGTCAACAAGCCCCACTAAGACAGCGTCCGTACCGTGTGTCTTCTGCTGAACGCCGTGTTATTCACGCACAAGAGGATGGCATGTTAAAACGTGGCATCATCGAGCCCTCCAACAGTCCCTAGGCCTCTTCTTTAGTTCTCATAAGAAAAAATTGGCCCCGTATCTACATGTTAATCTGCAAACGTCGTCGAAAGACGATAGTCCTGCGTCTGGAGAGATTGAACAAAACATTTATTTCTTGTTCTGCGCAAGAAATTGGGTGAATGGTAATCTGGAGGCGCTGCGTTGGAGTGGCTCGAGCGTGCAGCGGAGGTGAACGAACACACAAAGCCACGTCACTTGTGAGACATGAGTGCTATTTGGCAGTTATCTTAGAAAACGAAACACGCGGCTTTTAGACGGGCATGAACAACCGTCTCAGGGGTGATAAGGTGTAGAACGCAAGGCGACAGGTAGGTGCCACCACTGTGTCGTCTTAGCAAAGCTTCGGAAATGCTTCCCTTTTCGTGCAAGCGTTGCATGGCCAGCGCCGCGTGATAAACGCTACGGTCCTTAGACTAACCCATATATGCCTTTTCTAGTAAAAGACGCATATACAGAATGTATAGGTGTGTTTATGGTGCCTCAGATACGCGGGATAATTGCTTTTTAATTGACAATCCCACAAGTATGTATGCTGAACCTTGAGAAAAACTGGTGGGTGCTGCGGATGGGTCTGCCGTTTGGGATTTTCGATGGTGCAGTTTAAAATCCCAGTACCGCTAAGGGTTGTCTTAGTTGAATGTGCAATTGACCTTGTTGGTTTATTCCCCTCTGAGACAGCTGAGTAATCGCTTTATATATTGTTAAACCAATTTCATATACTACTTCTTGCAAACCGTATGCTCTGTTGGGCTGGGAAAATTTCTGCATTCTTGGCGGCGTCGTCAGATTCAATAGCAGGCAGGCTTTGCACACATAGAAGTGAAGTCCTCGAGTATTCAATTGCAGGCTCATTTTCAGTTTAATACATTTCTGATATGGCCCACAAGACACTGTATAGGGATTTGGGGGACGTGTTTTTCATCTTTCGTTGAACTTAATTTAGTAGAGTGCTGGCCCAAGGCAGCTAGTACTTTCTCAAACAGGCTAAAGAAACGTGGTGGTTTGATATGGGTGACAGAATTTAGTTTTCAGCTTCTACAACTAACACTCTTAAAGAAAAGACTCTTGAGCGATAAGCGAACTTTCACACCATGAAGTAATCAATGCTTTTTATATGCGAAGCATTTCTTAGCCAACTTCGGTGACATTAGGCATATCTATCTAGTCACCTGCAAGTTTATGCTCTCCTGGCCGTTTCGCTAATGGTATCGATACCAAACTTGGTATGGCATAACATGACTTTATGCAGACGGCATTCGACAAGGCATAACATGAAAATCGTGAGATATATGTCATGAATATCATGATTCATATTTTATGGTTCTGCAGCTCTTGCGGTGGTTTCGTTCACTTGGCATGTTGCAAAACTGGTATGGTATGGCATGATTGCATGGCGAAACAAGTGACAGATCATAACATCAAAATCATGATGTGCGTGTCGTGTAACAGCATGGCTATATACCACGCTCATGATTCGCTTGTGGCCGTTTTGCTTGTGTCACATATACCAAATTTGGCATTACAGTAAATGAATAAATTACGAAGCTATGTGACTGGTGCAAACATGATAATTATGAGATGCTTGTCATGTAACAACATGACTTCATGCCACGCTCATGATGCACTGGCGGCCGTTTTGCTAGCTTCACTCATTGCGAATTCGGTACTACGGGATGTGAATTGAAGACGAAGGTATTATACTGGTGTGAACATGATAAGCATGAGATGCGTGTCATGTAACAACATGACTACAAGCTACGCTCAGGGTGCGCTCGCGGCCGTTCCGCTAGCTTCCCATTTGCCAAATCTGGTATTACGTCACGAGAGTGGATGACGAGGGTGTTGGACTGGTGCAAACATGATAATCCCGACATGCGCGTCAACTAACAACATGACTACATACCCCACTGAAGATGCGCTCGCAGCTGTTTCGCTAGCTTCACATATGCCAAATTTGGTAGTACGTGACGCCAATGAATGATAAACGTATGTCACTGGTGCAAACATGATAATCATGAGATGCGTGTCATGTGAGAACATGACTACATGCCCCAGTCAAGGCACTTATACACTTCGACGTGAGGTGGTGCGCGTGTTCGTCGGCGTTCGTTTTGTCACGTCACGCTGGCGTTGCCACGCCAGGCGCTCGTCCTGCCATATACTCGCAGGTGCGCGCCACGCTGCGTTGCTTTGACGCATGCGCATTTCAGTGCATCTAGCATCCCTCCATCAAGAAAAGAGGGAGACGTAGTGTTGTCTGGGAGAAGGATGAAGAGGAGAAAAACATTATTCATCCCAAAAGGGAAAGGTGCGGTGGTGGAGTGTCAAAGGAGCCTACCCAGCGTAGGGCTCCGCTATCCTCTTGGCCCTATCCAAGAGCTGGTCCTGGACCTCGGGCGCCAAGCTGCACATAGCAGCCTCCCACTGCTCCTTACTATTAATGTGTAGATAATTGGGTGGTGCGTTTCAAGTACACGTCCACATGATAAGGTCTAGGTTAGCTCTTTGTTGACAAAAAAAAATGCACAAATGGGAGGGGTATACCGCAGGGTGTATAAGATGGCGAAACGATGGGGTAGGAAACGTACGGGTCTGTAACTGGCGCCATAGTATTTCATGATAGCGCGAAGCTCCATGATGTAAGGGGGGGGGGTGTATAGTGCGTGTAGGCCGTAGTAATTTGTTATATCTTGGAAGGTCAAAAGACGATCTCTCGCGCTGAAAATGGCCGCGTAGTCTGAGGCGCCATCAGAGGCCTGCGCTCGGCTGGTCATTTCTCGAGCACAGGTATGAGCCGCCTCATTGTCACTCCACCCCGCATGCGCGGGCGTCCATATGAGAGCAACATCTTGCGTGGGAGGATGTTTATTAAGAATTGAAAGGGCAGTTGATGAGATGCGACCTGCGCTGAAGTTGCGTATGGCAGTTTTGGAGTCACTTACAATTATAGTAATATTGGGCATGGATAGACTTAAAGCGATGACATCTCCTCTGCCTCCTCCGAAGAGTTGACAGTGACGGATGCCGTTGTCAGCACCTTGCCGTTATAATCAACAGCGGATAGGGCATAGGATGAGGAGGATGAGTATTCTGTCGCATCGACATAAAGCACGTCATTGGCTCCATGCAATTTTTTCTGAAGAGCTTTTGCTCTTTGGATTCTACGCTTAGTGTCATTAGTTGGATGCAAGTTTTTAGGAAGGGGCGGTATGAGTAATTGTTTGTGTATGTTTTGGGGTATGTTGTATTTAGCATTGGTGAGTGAGGTGAAGTTAATTTGGTTAGATGATAAAATGTGGCGACTTGCGCTAGTGGTCGCGAGCCTTGCGTATTGAGCTGTTAAATGGGCTTCACGGATTTCACATAGGGTATTTAGGACTCCTGTCTGGTGGAGTAGTGCGTTAGAGATATTGATTGCAATGCCTAGCGCGTATTTGTAAACTTGGTGAAGGAGGGTGTTGACCAATTCCTCCTCTGCTAATTTAAGGTAAAGGTAAGGGAGGGCAAATGTGATTTTACGAATCACAAAAGCTTGTATTACACGAAGTAACTCTGACTCGCGGAGCCCACCATTTTCCCAGATTCTTCTTATCATTCTCAGGGTGTTTTCAATGGTACTGCGTAAAGCTTCGAGTGTGTACGTATTAAGCCGGTTGTTTTGGATAAATAAACCTAGCACACAAATGCCTGATACTCTAGGAATTAGGCACCCATTTATATGAACTTTGATCATTGGAACGTGTTTGTTCCGACGATGAGTTAGTAGGAGTAACTGTGATTTAGTTGGTGTACAGTAGAGATTTATCTGAGACGTTAGTGCTGCTAATAAATCTACAGATGTTTGTAGGGTGTCTTGAATGTGTCCATCTGAGCCTCCTTTCACCCATAAGGTAATATCACCGGCAAAGATGCAGAAGTTCAAGTCAGGGATACGTTGAAGAGCGTTGGGTATAGGTAGCATAGCCAGATTGAAAAGTATTGGAGAGAGCACTGACCCTTGAGGTGTTTCGAAGCTGCCTAGCGTATAGGGGGAGGAATGTTCCGGTCCTAATGGTAATGTAGCTGTGTGGTTTGTGAGGAAGCTTTTGATGTAAGAGTAGACTTTAGCGCCACAAGAAATGCAGTTGAGGCCACCATATATAGCGCAGTGGGCTACGTTATTCAATGCTCCGTGTATGTCCAGAGCAAGGATTGCCTTAGTATCCTCGCTTTGGTTAGGAGTTGTGATGTCGTGTAGAAGGCGAAGCGTCGCATCTTGCGCTGAAAGTGAGGGCCTAAAACAAATCATTTCAGGAGGCAGTAGTGCATTATCCTCCACGTGTCTCTGGAGGCGTGCGAGCACAACATGCTCCGTAGTCTTTCCGAGACACGATGTTAAGGAAATGGGCCTCAGATTTTCTACTAAGGGATCTTTGTTCGGTTTAGGTATAAATATGACTCTGGCATCATTCCACGAAGTTAAAAGGGTGCCCGTGTCAAAACAGTCGTTACAGTACTCAGTCAAAGCTTTAATAGAAATAGGGTCAAGATTTCTAAGTAATTTGTTGTTAACGTGGTCGGGGCCTGAAGCCGACGTGGTACAGAGTGTTGCAAGGGCGTGCCTAACTTCCGCTTAAGTTATCTGCGCATCTAGTGACTCATGAGGTTTCCCTGTGTAGGATGGTATAAAATGCTTACGTTATTGAGGTAAATGCAACGTGCAGAGGTTATCGAAGAGCTGTCCTAAATTGTCACTGTGCTTGTGTAATAGTTTAGTGATAGGGTGAGAGTGTCGTGCGTGAGAAGTGCTGGGGTCTAGCAAATGTCTAAGAAGTTGCCACGTTCGTTTATTACTGAGGTGGTCATGCATTCCTTCACAAAGCTGACCGCATTGTTTTGCCGCCAATTGAGTCGTGTATCGCTCGATTTGTTGGTCTAGCTTCGCTATCCTAATGCGGAATTTCCTGTTGTGGCGCTGGTGTTTCCACCATCGCAGAAGTCACTGTTTTGCTTCCACATACGGAGAAGCTTGAAGTCGAGAGTAGTTATCGGGGTGTCGGGGGGTAGAGTTTTCATGTGAATTTCAACATCTTTTTGAAGCTGTTGAGTCCACTCGGTAAAGTCTGCAATACGTGAGGGAGTGGTGCTGTTGGGGGTCTCTCTAAATTTGTCTCATTCTGTGAGAATCAGTGGTTTAGGTGCAATAGATATATGTTTTAGTTGTAAAGTATTGCTAATAATGTAATTATTGCTGCCAAAATTAGTTTGGGTGTTAGTCGGAACCAATGTGGGGGCATTGTGAGTGAGGGTAAGGTCGGGAAATGTATCTTTGTTCACACTGTTCTCTAAACGAGTAGGCTCCTCAGGGTCATTGTGCAGTGTAAAACGATGTACCTGAAGATGGTACCAGAGGGTTCTATCTTTCGGTGTAGATGCGGTGTAACCCCACGCTGGGTGGGAGGCGTTGAAATCCCCCACTATAAGGAGGGATTGTTTGCCTGCCGAGGATGTAGCTCTGACAGATAGGGAATCGAAGTGGTGCCTTTACTCTTGTGGTCTATTATATACGTTCAGAATATATAAGAATGGTGAGTTATGTTTATCAGGTAGTATTTGGAGAAAGTCGTGCTCGCTGTCGATGTCAGCAAAGTTTGAATAGGTAACTTTAAGGTACTTCTGAGTTAAGACAGCAGTGTTTGGTTTAGTATCAGCCGGGTTTTGATGCGTTCTATACCCTGGCAGCTGCACTAGACCATTTGTTTCTTGTAACACAATGAATGGGGGAGGGGTAGTTTGTGATTTGATGTACTGCAGGAGGTTGGCATTTTTTCGGCGAAACTCCCTGCAGTTCCATTGCCACACGAAAAGTTCAGTGCGTTTACGAGCAGCCATTTTCGCTAGGTTGATTTGGCTTAGGTTGGGCAAGCTCTGGATGGTTAGCGTGGACCGTGATGATCCAGTGCGTGACTCTATGTAGGGTTTGTTGCATCGGTAACATGGCTTGTTGTATTAAGGCCACGGATTCATGTAGCTTCTGCAAGGAAGCTGTAGAGAAGGTAATGACTTCGTCTAGTTTTTCCTCAAGTTTGGTTACTTTTTCTTTCTCTTTGTCAACCTTCTCTAGATTCGCTTAGACGTGATCTCTTCGCTCATCGAATGACAATGTGGGAGTCGAGACTTTACGTTTTTGCGCAGATGTTTTAGCGGGCTTCCTAGCAGTAAGTGTGGTTGAAAGAGGAGCTGGTGCTGGTGAGATAGCTATAGGGGTAAAAGATGAGGCGGGGAGGTGTGGGGACGTAGATAGTTGTTTGAAGGACTGAAGCTCTAGGCGTAGTTTTGCATTTTCTGCCCTCAATTCAGCCATCTCAACCTGCAATAGTTCGAGCTGCTTTTGAATGGAGCTTTCAGGGGAGGCTACATCAGCTTAGCTCACCTCATGTCCAGGGCCAGTTCAAGGGCTGGGGTCTTGGTGAATGCTATTGTTGTGGCTTCGGCTGCGGCTGCGATTTTTTCGGGTTTGCTGTCTTGGATGGATGGATGGATAAGGCTGTACCCTTTAGAATGGGCAGTGGCTAGCGCCAACAAGCCGTAATACCTAATGAACCAAAAACTATATTTATTTTTTTTCTTTAAAAAGTGAGTTTGAGGATTCGTACTTAGCAGTGAAGGGTTTAATTTTCACTCGTGCCTTGACTTTAGCCACCAATCAGATAACCTCCTTCTAGTTAAGTCTACCTGCTTAAAGTCTATTTTGCCCTCCCGGTCCCTAAACCCCATTACTTTGAAAAACTCTGCGCCATAATCCTGAACTATAGAGTGAAGCCCTATACAGAACATTATCAAGTGTTCGACAGTTTCTTCTTCCTCTCTGCACGCACTGAATACTGTGTCTACCCCTTCGTATTTGGCCCGATATGTCTTGGTTCGCAGTACTCCCGTCCTGGCCTCAAACAGTAGAGAACTACCCCGAGTATTATCATAGATCCTTTCCCTGGTGATTTCCTGCTTAAAGTTCGACAGATCTCTAGTGCGGACTTCTTAATCATGCCCATTCTCCATATGTCAGTCTCCGTTTCCTTCACTTTCTTCTTAACCGATAGTTTTTTTTTTTTGGTTTGGCCACCTGCTGTTTTCAAAGTATTGACCAGTCAATTTCCTTGTTCACATCCTCCATTTTGTACCGACACTCTTCATGTACAAGTAGCTAAAAACCTTCCTAGCCCAATGCTCCTCCCCCATTTTTTCTCAATGGCTTCTGAAATTTTATCTTGCTGCTAGCTTCCCTGCCCTCAAATGATGTCCATCACATATCACCTTGTACTCCCTGATTTGGTGTATTCCCTTGAGCTCTTAAAGCAAGCCTACCTATTCCACGTTGCTTAATTTCTAAACATGCTTGAACTTCTGATCTCATGCACAAGACCGCATTGCCGAACGTCAGACCAGGAACCATGGCCCCTTTCCATATTCCTCTCACAACATCATACCTATTGTAATTCCGCAGTGCCCTATTTTTTATCACTGCTGCATTCCTGTTACCTTTAGTCGTCACGTGCATTTCGTGTTCCCTCAGGCACTCGGTCCCATTGTTTATCCTTACGCCCAGATAGTTGTATTTATCTGTTATTTCTAACGTGACCTCCTGCATTCTAAGCTCACCACCTTCATTGTCATTGAGAATCATGACTGCTGATTTTTCCTCACTGAATGTAAAATCTAACCTATCTTCTTAATTACCGAAGATGTCCATCAATCTCGGCAAATCTTCCTTGTTGTTGGTCATTAGCACTATATCATCTGCGTACATTAATGCTGGTAGTGCCTGATCAATGAGTTTTCCTTGTTTGACTAAAAAGAGGTTGAAGCCCTGCCCACTTCCCTCAAATTTGGCCTCTAATCCTTGTAGGTACATCGTGAATAATAAGGGTGACAGAGGAGACCCCTGCCTAAGCCCCCGTTTTACCTCTGCAGGCTTGGATACCTGTTTTTCCCACTTTATAACTACCTTGTTACCTTCATAGATATCCTTTAAAATATTAGTGACTAAATGTTCCACGCCTAGTATGTCCAGTATTCCCCACAATTCCTCTTGAACCACGCTATCGTACGCTTCCTTGATATCCAAAAATGCAAGCCACAGGGGCCTGTGTTCCTTTTCTGCTATTTTGATGCACTGTGTCAGTGAGAACAGATTGTCTTCCAACCTCCTGTGTTTCCGAAACCCATTCTGCAGTTCCCCCGCACCCCCCCCCGTCTTCTATCCATGCCTGCAGTCTTTCCTTTATAATCTGCATCGCCAGCCTGTAGACCACTGATGTCACTGTAATAGGACGGTAGTTCTTTATGTCAGCTTTGTCCCCCTTTCCTTTATAGTTCATGCTCATCGTGCTAAGTTTCCATTCATCGATTATTATTTTGCTCACTGCCTCTCTCAAAGCCTGCTTAGACTTCGGACCTAATGTCTTTATCAGCATAATTGGAAGGCCATCTGGGCCTGTTGATGTACTACTAGGAACCTTTTTCTCAGCCCTTTCCCACTCTGGTTGTGAAAATGGAGCCATTGCACTACTTGATTCGTCCTTGTCTATCGTGGTGCATAAAGTACTTCTTTGTTGAAATTTTTCTGTCACCCTTGCTTTTATATATTCAATAGCTTCGTACCCTTCTAGCCTAGCACCTTGGGCTGTAGTTATAAAACTCTGCTCTAGGCTCGTCTCATTTCTTAGGGAGTTTAGATGGTTCGAAAATTTCGCAGCTGCCTTTCTATCTTTTTTATGTACTTCTGCCAGCCACTGAGCTCCTTTTCTTCTAATCTTTTAATTGATCAGAAGGGATGCATTCCTTCTACAGCTTAGAAAGGTTTCCTATTTTCTTTCCGCATCATCTGTCGGTTCACCCCGCTGCTTAGCATGTCTGTGTTCCCTAGAGGCTTCCTGACGTTTTGCTATGGCTCTCTTAACTTCCTCATCCCACCAACTTTTGAGTTTGTGTCTTCTTTTCCGGGGTGACTTGTCACGCGTCTTAGCAAGCTCTAGCTCATAGAGTTCAATTAGATTTGTGTATGCGCACACTGTCTTGTTATCCTCCGTGATTACTTTCTCAATTTGTTTAGTGGCGATTTCGATTTGCCTTTCTGGATGAAAAGTTTCCTGTAGTTGCTCATCTTGTCTCCTTCCCACTTTGACTGCTCTTCCAAAACTTAGCTTGATACGTTTGTGATCACTACCCAGACTTCTGGAGCCACCTTCATCTATGTGCATTCCCCTGAACTTATCATACATCCTATGTTACATCAGCGCATAATCTATCGTCGACTGTAGCCTTCCTACCTCCCATGTTATTTGCCCTTCACACTTCTCGGTACTATTGCAAATGATCAAATCAAGCCTTTCACACATATCCATGATCAATTTGCCTGTCAGATCAGTGTAGCCATCTCTATCTTCTATGTGCACATTCATGTCTCCTAGAAGAATTATCTCGCTTTCTATTCCTAACTCCTGAATGTCCTTTGACATACACTCTACCATTGCCTGGTTTTCCTCTCTGGCCTTTGCTCTCGTCCACAAGTACATGAAACGAAGGAGTGTCATTTGACCTGCCACTTTCCCTTTTCGCCATAAATGTTCCTTGCACTCCTGCTTGACCCTTTGCCAGTCTGTACTTTTATGAAGGAATGCCCCAACACCACCCCCCTTTCTGCTGCCTTCTGTTCTATTACAATAATCTCACGCGTAGTCCGGATTGTTCGGGCGTTGTTCTATGTCCCTGAGATGTGTTTCTACAAAACCGTATACCATTGGCCTCTCTTCCCTTAGCTGTTCTTCTATCTCTTCTCACTTGAGCCTGTTCCTACCACCCTGCATGTTAATATACCCTATGTCTGAATTGGCTCGGCGCTCGTGGCTACGTGTATTTATGCCCTGGGCTCTACCTATCTTAAATATTGGTGCCACTTTGGAATCTTATCTGTCCATACCACCTGTCGAAGAGTCTCCCTGGTTGTTTTCCTCGTTTCTAGCTATCCTGCACCCCGAAGAGCTCGCTTGCCCCCCAAAAATCTACTGCGCGTCCTGCAAGTCGCCAACCCACCTCATGACCTAGTCGCCCAGCGAAGTGAATTCTGTCTCGTTGAAAACCACCCCACCTATGCACCTCTCTGTTTATTCACGCACCGGTATTACGCACCGGTACCTCCGGTATCGTGCATATCCATTACCTGTACCTTAGGAGAAGTGGCGCGCATGTCATCGACGCCTTTCGCCAGTGTGGTTGCTAGTCCTGCTGTATCTTCATTTAAGACATCGTTTAAACCGCCTGAAATTATCACAAGGTTTCGTCTATCAGCTGTAGTTTGAGTTTGCGCTCGCTTGCCTCATGACAGCTTCAAGCTTGCGTCTTGGGAACGCCCCTACTGCAACCCTCTTGTCACCTCTTACCCTCTCTTTGATGGCTTCTGTGCATCGATTTAAAGTCGAGTCTCCGGTGATCATCACATGCTGTGACTTTTTAGCTGGAGCATCCTGCACCTGGGGGCTACTTGCACCTGTGACGCCGGCTGCTTTGTCCCCTCCCAGCCCCACCACTACCTCACTGAAGCTGGGCCTTGCGACAATTGAACCGGCTGAACCTATTTTTCCATCCTTGCTTGGTCTTCCTTCGCCACCATTCTGGTTGCCGGTTCTCTACTGTTCTCTCCGTAGGCCGCTCCTTTGTTCAGCTTCGCGAGTGCTTCCTCGGCGGACTTCAGTCTTTCTCCCATTGCCCTCGTTTTCTCTTGCTCTGTCGCCAACGCAGTCTCGAGCTCGTCGATTCTCATCAGGAGTTCACTCTAGGCAACCATCATCTTCTCCATTTTTTCCTCGACCTCACATTGCCTACACTTCGCGTCATCCACTTCTGCATCTGCTTCTATGCTTGGGTCCACTTTCAAACCCACTCCACATCCTGAACACTTTACAGTCTTTTTAACCATGTTTTTCTGACACAAATTGTCCCTATACTCAAAACTTACTAAACTTGAGCCCTGCACTACAAAAGAAATTCTAAGCTCTACTACAAAAATTTGCGTGTTCAATGTACGCGCACCACCTCCCCCACGAGGTGGCAAAAGAAAAAAAAACGAAAAATTCAAACACACACACCCGCACTAACTAATAAATACCTGGTGACTGCCCGAAAATTTCAACCCCTGCCTTATAATTATAAAGACAAGCTCAAAACATGCAAAAACACTTATCTGCGCAGTCGATCCGGAGCGCTCAAAAACACGTCCATCCACCGTGACAACCCGAACTGAACTGAATGGCACGTGCGTACCTCTGAAAGTGACCAAGATGGACGTTGTGGAACCCTTGTGATACTGGGTGAGCGTCCTCTAGGGGCCTTCTTGAAAGATGGGCTTGGTTCGAGGAATGGAGCTGCATCTTGCTGGAAAGTTAAGGGTGCGTGCTTTGGCTTGGGCTTGTAGAGCTGTGGGCACTTGGGCGAGCTGTTGGTGTGGTCGCTGTTGCACACCACACACGTAGGTTCACATTCGTGATCAAGGAGTGGGTTCGGAATGCCACACATTGGACATAAAGGCTGAGGGGCGCCTGGGCTTACGTCTGGTCTGTTGCCAAGCTTGCGGCAGAGATTACAGGCTTCCGTTTTATGACGATAGGTTATGCATCTGGTGATGCCATCCTGATAACTTATGTAGAATGGCACGTGCGTACCTCTGAATGTGACCAAGATGGACGTTGTGGAACCCATGCGACGTCCAGTCAGGATGAGGCCTAGTTTGTCATAGTCCAGTAGATCTGACAAAAAGATTTCAGATGTGTGTTCCAAAGGAATATTACGGATGACCCCTCGCCATGTATTCGATGGATTGGTAATGTGGGGGACTACTTGAAAGCTGCGCTCGTCCATCTTGATGGATTTGATATGGTGGTATGCTTCGCTGCGTGCCGAGTCCGGTGTGCTTATGAGCAGAATGTTGCTTACAGAGTTGATGCGGTATTGGTCATGTAGGGAGCTTGTGAGCGCTGCCGCTTTTAGGACGGAATGTATGAGCTTCGGAAGACGAGTGTCAGCACAGCTGAGGCCTCCACGTATTCGCAGGACTATTTTGTAGTCGTCTGCTGGAAGTAGGGGGGGGGGGGTCTGGGGGCCCTGCGACGAGTCGATGGGAAAGCTTTCTGTGACTCTTCTTGCGAAGTGTTGATGGCAGGCGTCGATTTCTTCGGGGATGAAGCGGGATTTTTGGCCCTGGCATACACTTGACGCCAGCTGCCTTCATCATCGTTGAGAGTTTCGGCAGAGGGAAGCTCCTCTCCCTCTGTTTCGTGGATGACCATGTTGGTAGGCCTAGCTGGTAGGCCCACCGAGGTAGTCAAACGCTGCCAAAAAGTCAATTTTTGTGGATGCGGACTGCAAAGCATTCACTTGAAATAACTTCAGATGATGCGGTCTATTCCGTAGAAAGCTTCACATTTGTTCAAGTTGCCCTTGAATGAATTAAACAGTCAGAAACATGAGTTTTGCCGGAGCGCTTTCGAAACGCGGCCGCTCCCGGAGGCGTTTATGGCACGTCTCCAGTGTTGTCTGGGTAACGCATCGGCGTCGCGTTGGTTGCCGTTGTGCTGCGCTGACGGACACTGGTCGCGCCTTGCGTCATACTACAGAGTGCTCGCGTTTTGCTAACGTAGCGTCACTGTGCGCAGCGTTCGCGCACGTCAACGCTACATTGGAGTATAATGGGCCCTTCATGATACGCTGACGGCCATTTTACCAGCTCCACATATACCAATTATGGTGTTACGTGACGTCAATGGAAAGCAAAATATATGAATGGTGGAAACATGATAATCCTGACACGCGTGTCATGCAAGAACATGACAACATGCCACGCTCATAGCGTGCTCATAGGCGTTTCGATAACTCCGCATATACTTAATTTTGTATTACGTGACGTAAATAGTTGAAGAAGGTAAACGACCAATTCAAACATGACAATCATGATACGGAAGTCATGTCCGGCATCATTTACCTCCACCTCGTAACGTTGTGCTGATTTTAAAGTGGCATATCAACATTTCTCATTCGTGCTTCATATTTCAGTGATCCCCACTGTACGTGAGATCTGCCAATATTTAGCAAAAGACCTGAAACAACTTTTAATGTGTTTCTAGATTATTGGAGAGGGTACTTTTGGCCATTTTTCAAACTGATTAACAATATTTGCGATTAGGTTAGGTGAATAAATTTTCACCAAATAAAATAGAAGAATGCATGTATTAAAATGCATGAGCACGTATTGACACGAAGATAATAAGCAATCTTTTCACAAAATCAGTCAGGTAATAAGTGCTGGTGTAAAAACTACAGGAAGCACACTGGCTTCTTTGTTCGAGAAGACGGATGCAAACCCAGAATTTTATTAGCATATTCTAACAACGTAGACTTCAATGGTATGTGTCTGCGTTATGTCTTTGTTTTGATTCAATACCAGCTGCATACCAAAAAAACGGTGCGTGATAGAATTGTTTGGGGTGGCGGCTGTGGAGGAACAGTTCACTGGTCACAATACAGAATTGTTTATTGTAATAAGAATTCAATTACACGGAGAGTTTCGGTGGACTTTTGGCATCACCAGCCATAACAGTACAATTTTGCGCACGAGCTTCGAAGTTAAAGTACTGCCAACGCATTGTACGTTTTCTACTCGTGTGTAATGAGATGGTAGTGGTGAAGAAGAACAGCACTGACGCAGAGCTCGAACAGGCCAGCCCATATCTTCTTCTAGAAGAGCGCATACAATAAATTCTCCCACCGCTTAGACCGACCATGGGACACTATATTAGATAAATAACTCTACACCCGTTGTGATGAGTGAAGAAAACGATCACAACGACGGAAATGAGGGGCAAGGCGCGTGGGATTTTTAACCAACTGTGCGCGTGAGGTCCGTCAATCAGCTGATGACCTGTGGTGGCCCATAGAGGTGGCGTACCACGATTGGGCCAAGTGTGACCATTACGTGGCGGTAAGCTTTGTGGCCGGGGATGAGCCGAAGCAGCGGCAGACGGGAGCAGCGGGCCGAAGCGTCGGACGCAGGCGATCCAGGTTCCGGCCAGGGAACGCGGCTGTCCACGCTTCTGCCGTCCAACTACCAGCTGGAGTGACGTTGCCGGCACGAGTACTGCATCTCGGGGCGCGGCCTGGCCTGCTGTTTTCTTCCTTGCCGAGGACATCACGGATCTCGGTGAGGCGTCTCCGTAGTCAGAGTTCGACACAGCAATGTACGTGGCCTGGCTAATGGTCACGGTTGCGCCGAGCATCGCGTCTCAACGCAAGCTGTTCGCTGGATGGGCTGGCCATTCCCCGCATGGAGCATCGCGTCTCCGATGCGGGTTGACTGCTCCGTAGTCGCACCCACGCCGTCAAATGCCGTCGTCACTAGAGCGTCGCACATCGGCAAGTGAGCGTATTCTACAGCGCCTTTCCACCGCCTCCTGCCCTGCACCTCATCGGTGTCTGTCGTACCGCCGATCTGGCCCTCAGGTTTTCGAACGCTCTTACTTGAACACTAATTGGTCGTTTTTCAATCAAGCTTAGTTCACTCTGTTGCATTGTACGCACCTTTTCTGCCCCAGTGTTTCCTATGTTTAGTTTCCGTGTTCTGTAATAAACGTCGTGTGTGTTGTTACCGCGTCATCTCAAAGTCCGTTTCTCCTCGCACGACACGCAAAACAAGCGTTGACGAACCTTGGCACCGATCAAGATAATATTTTCATTACAATAAATGGCGAGCCTGCCAGGATTAAGTTCTTGTTTTAAATATTTTTAGGAGCCTCACCTTGTTTGTGGGCCGTGACTGAGATACGGACCCGGAAAAGATTGCACAATTCACTGTGGAACATAGTAGGAATTCGGCCGAAGAAAAAATAATTGCTTGTAAACCAGTTAGGTGCAAGCTAAAGCAAGTGCCAGGAGCAATGAGGCTGTTGTGTGATCGTGAGGGTAGCGAGGTTGTTGTACGGAAGGGCTTGACGCACTGATGTAATAGCGGAATGGGCACGATGGTAGAGGCCATTTTGGTCTAACTCGAAACAACCATGCACCCTGACTTCACCACAGTGAACGATACAGGAGCCGTTGGTCGTGCGAACGATAACGTTAAGCTTGGGAGCGAAAGGGGCTTGATGGGTGACGGCTACGGAAGTCTTAAGGACATTGTAAGTGAACGGCACTTGACATTGTGAGTTGGCGTTTGGCGTAGGCGTCTTGCAGTTTCGGAAGACGTTAGGCTTGAGGGCTCGAATGCGCTGCTTGGTTTCATGCTACGCTTCCAGAAGAATATCAAGTAAGCTGGACTTGAGAAACTCAGCCTTAGTGAAGACTGAGTGAAAGCATCCTATACTAGAAGACTGAGTTGCTGTTGTTTAAGAACTCATGAGTGTATACCAGAAAGTTCTGGACTGTTTAGTACATAAGAGAATGAAATCTTGTGCAGTGATTGGTTTTTGTTGCCCGTATGCATGTTTAATTTAAAAAGTTATCATTCTTCTGGACTGTATCATTGTAAAGACAGATCGGCGTTTTCATTAGTGTCATCTCCGGATATTGTTAGAAGTTGCATGTTTTTCTGTCCCTCATCACTTTGTTGTGTGAGAAAAGTTGTTTTGTGGGAACAACTTTCTTGTGTGGGGGGTTATTTTGATGAGTGAAGAAAACGATGACAACGACGAAAGTGCGGGGCAAGGCGCGTAAGATTTTGAGCCAACTGTGCGCGTTAGGTCCGCCAATCAGCTGATGACCTGTGGTGGCCCATAGAGGTGGCGTACCACGATTCGGCCACGTGTGACCATTACGTGGCGGTAAACTTTGTGGCTGGGGATGAGCCGAAGCAGCGGCAGACGGGAGACAGTCGGCCAAAGCGTCGGACGCAGGCGATCCAGGTTCCGGCCAGGGAACGCGGCTGTCCACGCTACTGCAATCCAACTACCAGCTGGAGTGACGTTGCCGGCACGAGTACTGCATCTCGGGGCGCGGCCTCGCCTGATGTTTTCTTCCTTGCCGAGGACATCGCGGATCTCGGCGAGGCGTCTCCGTGGTCAGAGCTCGGCACAGTAACGTACGTGGCCTAGCTTATGGTCATGGTTGCGCCTAGCATCGCGTCTCGACGCAAGCTGTTCGCTGGACGGGCTGGCCATATACACGCATGAAGCATCGCTTCTCCGATGCGGGTTGACTGCTCCGTGATCGCACCCACGCCGTCAAATGCCGTCGTCACCAGAGCGTCGCACATCGGCAGGTGAGCGCATTCTACAGCGCCTTTCCACCGCCTCCTGCCCTGCACCTCATCGGCGTCCGTCGTACCGCCGATCTGGCCCTCAGGTTTTCGAACGCTCTTACTTGAACACTGATTGGTCGTTTTTAAGTCAAGCTTAGTTCACTCTGTTGCATTGTACGTACCTTTTCTGCCCCAGTGTTTCCTATGTTTAGTTTCCGTGTTCTGTCATAAACGTCGTGTGTGTTGTTACCGCGTTTTCTCAACGTCCGTTTCTCCTCGCAAGACACGCAAAACAAGCGTTGACGAGCCTTAGCCCCGATCAAGAATATTTTCATTACACCCGTCTTTAACAATTGTGAAAAGACGCGAGTGAGTGAAAGAGGGGGTACTCGAGCTGCAACTGTGAAATTTCATCGTACGTGCGCTGCCACCATCACTGAAGCGGGCCTGATCTCGTGATCTCAGCAGCCATCTGCAGACATGTCGTATGCCCTTCTACGTGCTGTGCTATCATTGCGAAGAGACGGTCCGAAAATTATGCCTAAAGCAGCCGTATAGTTTTCAAGACGTTTGTCTGTTTTAGAAACTTTCGACGCAACAATTTTGGTCTGAGAGTTTGGCTCTGTCTGTTTGTCCACTCTTAACGGTTCAGGGTACTCTAAGCAGCACAACCCGATATTGGAAAATGGCTGACCTGATCCACAGAGCCCACCAACGTTGCCCAAAATTCAGCGTTCATACTTGTGCTATCGTCAAATAAAAAACAATTATTGCGCATATCTGAGGCACGATAACAACACGTATATATTCTGTATGTGCGTCTTTTATTAGAAAAAGCAAACATAAGTAATTCTAAAGAACTTAGTGTTTGTCATGCTCCTCTGACCATGCATCACCTGCACAAAAAGGCGAGTGTTTCCAGTGTTCTACTAAGAAGAAACGGTGGTGGCACCTACCCGTCGCCTTGCGTTCTACACCTTATCACCTCTGAGAAGGGCACGCACGCCCATCTCAGAGCCAAGTGCTTTGTTTTCCAAGAAAACTGCCAGATGGCGCTCATGTCTCGCGTGTGATGTGACCTAATGCGCTCGTGCGCCTCCACTGCACGCTCGATGCACTCTAACGCAGCGCCTCCAGAATACCATTCACCGATTTTCTTGCGCAGAAAATCAAATAAATGCTTTTTTCACTCTCTCCACATGCGAGACTATCGGGTTTCGACGACATTTGCAGACTAACATGCAGATACGGGGCCATGTTTTACCAGGGTTTTGCAGAAATGCGTGAGATTGCATTCAATGCAGCTAGCTGCCAGCCTCTCCGGTATATTGGTGGGAAGTGAACTAACGTTAAATCGGATCGTGGCCAGGAATGCTAGCGCATTATTGGTAACTTCGGCCATGCAGCGGGAGCCATGAGTTTTTCCTGAAGGGCTTAATATTCAGTCTGGCCTCCAATCGCCTCCTATTCCGCAATCTTCGGCCGTGTTGGGGAACCTGTGGGCAGGCTCAAAATATCTCATCTAGATCCGCACTTCGTTCGTAAAACTTACAATGGGTGGCGTATTGTTCTGGATGAGATTGATTATATGTAAAAAAAAAGTTCCCGTTCTTTGTAGAATAGCTGTTCTGTTTCATTCTGTGGAGGATGTGCGTAGACGTTCTTGGCCGGTGTAATTTTGGGGTTTTTTTAGTCTGTTCACTTCATTCATGTCGCTTTGTAGTTCGCAAAAAATGTCTTGTTTGTATTGTGGCCCCACCTGAATGAAAATGCCTCAACTTAGACACGCTGAATTGCCTGTTTCTAGTAATTCAAAATAGCAGCTGTTCTTCCATTAGGTGTGGGAATGCCCCGGGAATTTTGGCAAAAACGATGAACTTGGATTGTAAGTGAATGGCACTACTGCATTCTTTGTGATCTTTAGAACAACTGCTTCGTAATATTTATATGAAAAGAGCTCAGAAGCTTTCTTTCTATCCGCCAAAGTCGACTTTATAGTGATAGTCAATTGATGCATTTGTACTTAACCTCGTTTTGCCAGGCCTCTGCGGTCATCACACCTGGAGAACCGATGATGTCTTGCGACAAAGTCAAAATGTGTGGGATTGGGCTAGTTTGTATTACGTCATCAAATCACTCAGCGCAAACCATTTCAAGCAAATTTCATGATGACATCACGAAATTTTTGTGGTCAGCGACGTCATCATAAGGTCACATGTTGACCTTATCATCTGCTGACGATTTTTACACGAAAGTGCTTTATGCAAGAGTCTACCAAGACTTCAGTGAAGTATTTGCTCCATGGAAATGACGCTGCCTGAATAAGCACAATCAGTAGACAAAGAAAAATATTCCGTCAACGGGAGTTGAAACCATGAATCCGGGATCCCCAACAATACATGCTGGGCAGGCTAACTAATGCTGCTTGGTACATACCTTTTACGATATACAAAATACGCCTTTTATATCTATCATTATTCTATCACAACGTTTAGAATTAGGTTAAGTAATACGCCATCACTTTGGTATTCGAAATTGTTCCTTCAATGCGTGGTTCCTAAGCGTCTGTCCTAAGCAGTGCGTATCCAATTGAATTGCACTTTTGCCAACCCGTTAACCCGCCCCCAGGTGGCAATGTAACCTCTATCGTTGGCGTCACTCATAGCATCCATTCATACCAAACAGCTGCTCAATGCCTGGAACGCGCCGGTTTTGCTTGGATGTAGCTAGGCGTTACCCACTTAAGCTCTCGCCGAACGCACGTTATTTTGTAGTGACAGCGGCAAGCGACAGCGACATGATTTGCTGGCGTGGAGGCCAGTGCGTCACCACTGCTTTTCGCGTCGTGCGTTTTCGAAAACTAGGAAAGTTCGCTTGTCATTCGGAAGCCAGCGTGACGATTGCCGGCAACATGGCTACGCCCGTGGTCCTCGCTTTGGTTGCAATATGCTCTCGATGCTTCTTATTCGCGCGTACTTCAAGGAATGCAAGGTATCGACTATCTTTTTACATTCTCAACTCAAGCGGATAGTGAGAGATCGGCCGTATTTTGTCTTTATATCTGGTGGTCCAAAGTTTGTTTTGATGTCTCTAAAGTGGCTTGTGACAATTGGGTCGCTTGCTACAATGCCAAATCTTCGTTCAAAGAGCATCGTAGCCGTGAAACATACGCTTCTGGGCAGCATGTCACAGAGTTATTTACGGCCTGTCGTGGTCACCAAAGATTGCAATAAAAAAGGTTGTAAAATGCTTTTGTGGATTATTTATAACAAAAAGTTGGTAATTTAGTAACAAATTCGGCATATTTCATCGATCAACTTATAAATTACTATTTGCAACTGATGAGTACGCATGCGATAATTTTAATTCAAGCAACAATCACACTTTGTCAGCGCCATGCGGTTGATGCCGTTGCGACGCGACGGTGCGACGGAGCAGTTTGTCGCTGCCGCTTGTAGGTGTCGCTAGGAAACCGCGTGCATACGGTTATGGCTTTACGCTCGCCCAGCGAATAATCACACCTGGCCGAAGGTAGAACACAACGCGTGATGGGTTTCCCTCTGCTGGGGAAATCGTGTTCAATAACTCCTACTTGCCGCAGTCATCTTAGCCCCAAGAGGGCGTCCAATAAGGGATGCTGTTCTGGGTGCCATGTCGCTTTCTCTGGTTCTGGTCTCACCATTCATCACTAAAGTTACGTCAAGCATCTAAGACCCACAAGGATTTGCATAATCATTTATCATAAACGTTAGTAATCAAGATGTAGATGTTTCACTAAGCGTCAACGCGGACGCATGCACGTGAGGTGGTGTTATAGCTGTAAAACAGAAATAAATACGGCACGAACGCTGTTACATCAATGTACAGTATTCAGTAACCTGCATCCTAAAGAGACGTTTTACTCTTTTGTTTTACCAATTCTAGCACTCTATAAAAACTGGAGTATTCAAACAGTAGTTTTTCTACACAAAAATAATCGTCATCTGTCTTTCTCACGTTTCCTTCCTTCGAAACCCAGTGCTAGCCACTGTCCTGCCGGAAGTGCGATGTCACACTGATAACACGCATGCTATTCGTGACCGCGAACTATCGCAACTGTTGTGATACTGCTAGGACAGTACTCGAAGTCGATGACGATTATTCCTGTGTAGCAGAAACCTTCCCCAAATACTGGACTTTTTACAGTGTGTGACAGCGGGATCAATCACGTTTTTATATTGATTGCAGCTCTTCGACTAGCCTGTGTAATGCGTTCGTACGGTGTCTCCGTACGAACGCATTACACGAACGCATTACGTACGAACGCATTACGTTGACGTCACTCTCTGCACGCAAAGCGCGATGATGTCACTCTCTTTCTCTCTCTCGCCTGTGGCGCACTCGCTGCGGCGGCCGCAGCTGCCGCCTCGTCTGTATCGCCGCGACACCTGCTGCTTCGCTGTTGGCTGCACCACCGACTTCTTGGTTCAAGAGCAATAAACCTGACGCATGCCTAGCGTACGCGTTGAAACGTTGCTGTACATAACACGTAAAATGCCTACTCCAGCCATCGCTTCAAACGAATCTTCCGGCGCTCACCGCAGCACCCGTGTTAGCGCCGTTCAACACAAGCCGTTGCCCGTGTGCAAGACTGCTTCATCACATCCTATCAGGTTTTCCTTCGACGAGATGATCCATTTTTAAATAATATGCCTGCGTGAAAAATTTTGTACACTTTATGCACCTCTACTTTTGAAAGTGACACCATCCTACGCCGCCATTAACGGCCAGTTTTCGTGTTGGACGATAGGTTGATGCCAATATAGAAATAAAATAATAATTAAACGTTTGCTTGAGAACTTCGAACGTCATATTTTCATAACCATCGTACAATAATTGAGCTAGTGTTATCGCTTACCTTCGCCTGTTACATTCCTTGTTTGCGTATGGATAACAGCACAATATTTTGTTGTATAATTCAATATGTGCGTCGTGTTATCACCTGTAGCTGAAATACAAAGTGCATAATCATGATTGAGTTGTTATACATAATCTTTGAGTATCTGTTTGCCATTCAAGATTTTGCCTAAAGGACAACTCTATAATGCATAGGTGTTTGCCTCTAGTGTCCAAATTTTTACAGCCTTCTACAAAGTGGAAACACACACATTAAGCCACTCATCCATTATATGTGAAGTTTTGTAGTACGTTGTATATACAGTTGACATCAACTTTGTCATCAAAGTTTGCACCGTTAAGAAGGTTATTACGCGTGTATTGTAGGAATTTTTTTCATTGTTAAGACATACTTATTGTTCCCCTGTTTTATTTTACCATTTCTTTTATCGGCGTATATAGATCCTTAGGTTGTTTGGCAAGTGGCGACATGTAGTCTCATAGTTTGCTCCAGTAGGTTGTTTGGCAAGTGGCGACATGTAGTCTCATAGTTTGCTCCAGTCGAAAAGCACACTCTCCATACATTTTCAACCTTAACTGTTACAGATAAAGCTCCTACTCAAATGCTTTGTGATGATAAATTTATTGGCAATTGGTTTAGGCGTTACTAAAGATGAATCATTCCCTTTTAAAACAGGCTTGCATGCCTCCAATTGGTCCTTAGAAAAAATGTTACCATGCTTCAGCATAGAAACCATGGTTTTCTTTTAACTAGCCAGATGCGCCCCAAATATATATCGTAATGTATGCTTCTACACAAAACTGATGAGATTCGTAAGGTATTTTGACACGGTGAGCTTAATTGAGCAGCTACTGCAGCGTCCAATGTGGTGCATTCCAATAATATTTAAAAAAAATTGAAGCTTAGGCTACCAAGTTTTCTGAATCAAAATACCATGAGCATCATGCAGGTGTCAGTGAATTCAGAAACACAAGCAGCTGTGAGATCTGACTTTACAGAATATGCGATATGATCTGTTTCCCTTCAAAAAAAATAGGGGCAAATGAAGTTTAGCATGCGCGCGCTTGACCTAGTATTTTATATATTTATTTTTTTTCTTCATGTTTTATTTTCAAAACCATTTCTCCTACAATGCGCACTGCATCGTGTGATTTTTCCGTTCCACCAAGATTTTCAGTAGTGCCGTGAAGCAGCGCTTCCGTAAGCAATGCCAAGGACACTTGCGCGAGGAACCACGGGACTTTTGTTCGTGAGCACAGGTGAAATGAATATTTAGTTGTTGTTTGACAAGCGTGTCGCTTGTGCTTGTTTAGCTCGGTCTAGCGGCGCGTTTCAACGACTGATGCACCAGATTTCTGGGGAAGCCACCAGCATCAAGCATCAATGTCGCTAAGACTTTGAAGTCCATGACGAATTCCAGGACTATCTCTTCAATGTGCATTACAGGTGCTACGCCGAGGGCCTCTTCAGTTGGCAATAGGCGATCCCTCTTTAGACCGCATACTCTACACTGCAGTTTATGCAAGTAGAATCATAGTTCGCAGCACGACCCATCACAGGAGACCTTACCATATATGACTACGTCATAAGCAGTCTACTGGTGACTATAGCCAGTGAATTACGGGATCTTTAACTCGACCTACCTTCTGACAAAGCACATAGAACGCTGAAACGAACTTTGCTAAAAAACACGCAACATCACCCACCACTGATGCCCCGAGATTGGTATCGAAATTTCCAGAGAAAAAACAAACTTTCTGTCGGTTGCGAAGAAGTATGGACGTCGTAAACAGGGAACCAGCCTCTGCAGTTAATTTTAGATCAGCAGACACTACATGAAGCCTCAAATCTCCGCGTTCTTCGCTTTGAAATTCACGCCCCCAAATCTGCAGAACCTATGCTCAAGAGTGCCAAGCAGCAGGCATCAGAAGCAATACACCTCATACGAAGGATTGCGAAGAAATCTGGTGGTGCTAACTCCAATATCGTTCGCCTCCTTGTCTGTGCGATATTGCAGCCTTGGCTTGTTTACCGTGCTCAGTTTCATCACCTCACGCGGGCAGAGTGGGTACTTGTAGAAGCGATCAACAACGAAGTCATGCGCGCCATAACTGGACTGCCACGCGTCACTCCACTGACAGTACTTCAACAGCAATACCAACTACACACAATGGACAAATTCGTAAATCAACGACGCTTTGAGAGCAACCTCAAGCCATTAACGTTCTGTTCGGCTGCTGCATCGCAGCGGTACATGGGCAAAGAAGTTCACCACACACCTTCAGAGACGACCACTACTGCCCACTTGAACAAATTGGAACTGACTGAAAACAAACCCTTTAGTCGCATTTAAAGCCCAGTTTCACGCTAGCCGAACGCCCAAGTATCCCGACTGCTTCGTACCGTTAACTTAGATGCCGCTACTGTCCTCGTTTATACGGATGCCAGTGTGAGTGGCAACACCATTTATACCGCCCCTGTATGTTCCATTTGTACCACCCTTGTGGTGGTGAGTGGATCCTGCAATCATGCCTCTGAGTTAGCTCGCGATATGAAACACTTGCAACAACAGCACGCCAAGCAAGCGGCCTTGCGAGCACGATAGCGTCAACGTGAATGTTGTGGGAGTGGTTTCACCGGGGCGATGCCCTCCTTCGATAAGAGTTTCTCCAGCAGCACTTTGCCTTCGTCTTGGACTTCAGTCTGTCGCATATAAAACGAACCTTTCGTAAACACAAATCAAATATGTGTCTACCTTCATTAAAAAGCAAGAACATGTAACCAATACTGTGAATGGCTACAGTGCAGTCATGACGATTGTTATAGTCGAGAACAGAACGACGGCAAAGGAACAAAAGAAGATGGCGTCTTCTTTTGTCTCTTTGGCGTCGTTCTGCGTTCGAACTATAACAATCATCATGTCATACCAACTAGCCAAAACCGCCACGTTTCTGAGTCACTTTTCAGTGGAGCCTCGGCTTATACCCATTTCTAAACACTGGGGCCGCACTTTCTAGCTTTCGCTGGCTGACTATTTGTTCAGAGGGCTTGGGCGGTGATATTTTTATTCTACATTTCAATGGCTCACTGTCTGCCGCTGCGTCAGAGCAGAAAAACTCAACTGCGGCCGAGCTTGCTTACCGGTTTATGGAGATCCCCACGACTGCACAACCGGCTACCGTGCACGACCTCCACCTATAATGTTACGACCTGTTCACCGGTGCCACCCCTATGGAAGCGTGTGGGCCCAAAAGCTGGTGCGCAGAGACAGAATATACTGCCAGGTGCCGCCACGACTTACCCTCGTAGTAGACGACGCACTGCCGTCGTGGTACACTCATGCGTGCGCGTTTATGTAATTTTTTTTCTTGTTTATAACGCGCTGAACGAGCAACCCACAAATATAATGAATCGAAGCAACTTCCTAGGACTGAAAAGCACCGCGGTGGTTGGCTCTGAACCAACGGCTTCAGGATCTTGCGTGCCATGCACTGGTACAAGGTTAATCATGTTTGCGCCCTCCCTTTAGAGCCGCCTTGTTCTGTCTGCTGTTTGTATATGATCTTCGGCATCATATAGGAACCACTGGACCACAAAACTATGAGGGACCATGCGCCTTTCACCAAAAAAGCTATGGCTTGCAAGACACGTATTTCGGTATATTATTGAAATCGGCATAGTATGCCCATCATCAAGTATTATGCGTCACCTCATCACATGGTCCCCAAATCAGCAGGTGACCAGTGCCTTCCTTCTGAGGATTAGAGGGGCTAAACCATCTCACTGCACCGGATTTTTACATAGGGCCACTAGTCCACCAGCTCACATCCTCCATGCAAGATGCTAACATCTCAGAAATATCTCTGGGAAGATCGAGCATACCACCAGATACCGGCCGTAGCAGAGAATGTTCAGGACGGTGGCATAGAGAAGGAGGAGAGGTCAACTTTTTTTTCCCGAAATTTTTCGTGGAACTCCCTTTTCCTGCCACTTTACCGCCTTTTTTTTTTGTTGTCGCATCGCACTGACATGGCCTAGAAACTAAGCTATACTACTATCACAATATTGTTGCTGGGCACTTTTACAGTGTATAATGTCTACATGCGGGAAAACTTGTCGTGATTTTTTCAAGGCTTTGGCACTCTGGGAGATTTTCGGCAGGAATCTCGGCACGAGCGTTTTAAGGTGTCTTGGTGACAGGATTAATGCTGCAGTGGTTGTCATACTTGTACCCGGCGGAGCAGATTTCGCCGGAGTTGATCACTCCGACAATTTTGACTAGGCAGAGGTTCCTTTTACACACACACACACACACACACACACACACACACACACACACACACACACACACACACACACACACACACACACACACGCACGTACGCACGTACGCACGCACACACACACACACCAAAGCATATTTTAAAAAGAAAAGAATAATTTGCTCGTCCACCGAACTTTAATTGTATGCGAGGGTACGATATATTTATGTATACCTTTAATAGGCCCCAACGGCTAATGGAACTTCTAAGTGTTGTCTATTGATGAAGGTGCAACACAGGCAAACATGCAGGACACTCACAACCTTAGAAAGACCAATTTAAATACTCATTAACAAGAAATTCACAACATGAAAAAATATGGGTGGGGTTGTTCTCACGTAAAAATAACAACAATAAACATGGTAACCATAATTTTTATCAGGAAGTTAAATGAACTTTGTGCAAGCAATGTTTCATGCGGCTAACAGACATTTGGTGTAGCTGAATCTTGTTGATTATATATTTCAGTTGACACGAGAATCATCCTGCACAATCAATATGATATTAAAAGCCACATATGTTACCTAAAACAAGCTAGAATTGTTGATTAAAAAACTAGGTTCTTGCGTTACTGTTCACACCTTTCATATCATTAAACCACGGTTGCAAGTAAAAGGCGCCAGCAAAAAGCAAGGAGTAGGCAGTGGGAGAGAGCGAAATCATTCTGCTTATATGTGAAACAAATTTTCAGCAACATATCTCATTCAGTTGAACTTGCACTCTTTACGTGGACGAAAAGTTGCGCATAGTGATACGGAAACCGCCTTTTTTACTACCGGCCACAATGTTCCTGTGGTAGTGGTGCTGAATTGTTAATCAACAGGTCGCGGGATCGAATCCATGTCGTATTTTTGATGTAGGCGAAAATGCTTGAGGCCCATTCACTTTGATTTAGACGCACGTTATAGACCCAAATTGGTAAAATTGCCGGAGCGCCCCACTAGAGCCTCTCTCATATACATATTGTCGTTTTCGGATGGTAAAGCCCATCAATGTATTATTAGCCATCACGGTGTTCTAATGGCTAAGGTACTCGGCTGCTGATCCGCAAGTCGCGGGATTGAATCCCGGCCACAGCAGCCGAGTTTTCGATGGATGCGAAAATATTCGAGGCCCGTGTGCTTAGGTTTAGGTACACATTAAAAAACCCAGGTGGTCTTTGGGACTTTGAACCCAATCAATGATTATTCTTATTAAAAACAATATTACTACTTGATCATTAACAACTATGTTTTGACGCCTGTTTAAAAAAATTGCTAATAAAGAATAACCTCAGTTAACTTTCTCCTTTGATTTTCAGCTGGCGCCTATTGTTGATACTACACAATCAACTGAAACCGACTATGTTCCCAGTAAAGAACAGAAATAGTGTCTTCCGGGTGGTCTTGTATTTTAGTGTGTCTTGTATTTTAGTGTAAAAGAGCAATACCAGCAAATCTTTTATTATGTGTGGTAGTTATCAGTACATCTCTAGGAGTCAAAGCGATGAAAAAGAGCATTTTGTTTCAGGTGTGCTTACGGGCTGGAGGAGTAGAAATGAACTTTTTCAAAATAAACTGGCATGTTTAGGTGGCCGGGCGTAGGCCTCACATGAGAGGACGTCAAGGGCTTGCCTGGACGCTGCCTCGTGGGCTTGCTGGGTCGTCCAGGTTCGGTCATCAAGAGCGGGGATCCGCAGAGCCTCATAGAGCTTTGACGGAAGGGTCGTGGTGTTAGTGGGTCTGTGCTGTGCCGGGCACTCCTACGGCATATGCGGAAGTGTAACGGGGTGAGTGCCACAGCACCATCCGTGGGAGGTTGTGTACACCACGATATTTATAGCGCGAGAACAGAACGACGATACAGAGATAAGAAGGACACGAAGGACACGTTCGCTTACACGTCTGGGAATATAAGGTGAAGCCGGGCAGGCGAGGGATACGTATTTGTTTGAAGTAGACGCAAAGTGGTGGTCTGTGCCCGGTTGAGCTTGGGGTGTGGTGGGGGAAAGTCTCGGTGTCTAAGCTTAATGTTCTTAACGAGATCATTGTAGGTAGTCAAGTTGTCCCTGGTGTCCATCGCGTCTCCAGAAGGTCGTGGATGACAAGGCCTCACGCAAGGAAGTGGGCGACCTCGTTGAGGTTTGGGAAGGCGTGGGTAGACTGTGTCCGTGTGGGCAGGAATCTATGTCACGGTGATCATGTTGTCTTTGGATTGTGGTGCCTGAAGGAGTATGCGAAGCGCTTGAGGATATTGGCGGAGTTTCCGGAATTTTCAAGACGGTGCTCGATTGGGAAAAACACCTCTCGGCAAATGGCGACCACTTGCATCTGAAGTTTGGTATTTTCTGTTGCGCTGCGATCTCTTACCACAAACAATAATGAACGCAGACTACTTGATTCCAGCAGTGAAATTTTAGTGACTAGCTTCAAAATGCCAGAAACAGACAACCAATGGGCATGAATGGCGCGCAGTACAGCGTAAGAAAACTCGTGTTGCTTGCGCTGGCAGTTCTCATCAGCATTCATGCATTGTAAGCAAATTAAAAAAATATTTTCTTCCCTTAAACAAAAATTGTGATGATAAGACTTGCCGTATAAAAGAACTCCTTATCTGCTTTCGATTTAGGTATGAAGGCGATTTTCAATTGAACCACCACATGCTGCAAATTGCGTCCTATTGTGAACGATATTGACCATTTTGCGAAATTAGTGATTTTTTGTCGTTATGTTTAGCAGAACAAGAGGCTTAAAAGTATTCTTTCCTTCAAAATATACCTTCTGTTGAGTTACTATTCAGCACTCGGATTTTCATAGAAGCTTCAGTATTGAATGAGAGAAAATGCAAACATAACACATTTTGGCTCAATTCTTAGAGCCATATTTGCCAGTGAAATTGCACTAATGTTATTGAGTTTCAAACCCTTTACACAAGCGGCTTTACTTAACTAGCAGATCAATTTTGGTATAGAAATAAGGAGTGTTATTTTTAAAATATATTTTCCACAAACTACACCCACACGACATTCGAGGAAGTTCAGAATGCAGCCAGCAACCAAAATTTATTTTCTTTTTCAAAATATTCTAGCAGTTCACAATTTTCAATGTAGTCAGTATGCACGCGTGTTTTCAGACACAAATAAGGTAACCGCCAAAATGGTTGGAGCGTTTCTCGTGGGATGAACCTAGTGAATGGTAATTACAACATTCATTCCTGCTGAAAACAACTAGACTCTATATTTTCTCGCAATCGCTATTCGAAGCAGTTTATTGATATTATTTTGCTATGTCATGATAAACGTGGGCGAAAAAAATAATCAAATATAACTTTAATTACGGTAGCTTAAGGTGAAAAAAAAAGGAAATCTGATTCTGCTTTATTTCAGGTTATGAAGCCATAGAGCGATGTTTACTGAGTGCCTGAAATAGCAAACAGTGACTTCAAACTTACTGTGATTTTCAAGTGCAAAGCCTTGCAGCAGCAAAGGATTTTTAGTTTTCCATATTGGCCTGTAATTTAAATATTTTTCCCACCTGTGCGAAGAAACAAAAAATCAAGATACCTGTGACGTAACAACCTACCCACTACTAATTTCCTTCATATAGGTATAACAAGAAAGTCAACATCAGAAATATTTGGTTATTAGACCAAGCAAACGAGAAACGAATTGTACCGAACATGCTCATTTGATTAAGGCATGGTTGTGACTATATATATATATATATATATATATATATATATATATATATATATATATATATATATATATATATATATATATATATATATATGTCAGTGGGAGTAATATTTCAATGAGCCAGTTAGTCTTCGTGAAGGTATGGGATATGGCACAACGGCAGCGTTGTCAACAAGGATAAATATATTTATTTCCCAACAGTTTCCGGAGGGGTCCTCCCTTCATCAGGGGATGAGTTTTAAGTCATCCCCTAATGAAGGAAGGACCTCTCCCGAAACTGTTGGGAAATAAATTTATTTATCCTTGTTGACAACGCTCCCGTTGTGCCATACCCCATACCTATATATATATATATATATATATATATATATATTAATACATATTGCCACCTAGAGCTGTGAGCTGGCAAGCCCTAGTGAGCCGAAAAGGGCAAGGAGAACGAAGAAGTGTGGTTAGCGCCTTGTTTTGAAGATACACGCTCGTGTCTTTCTGCCCCGCTGTTCCTGTCCCTTCTCTATGGCTCTTGGTACGTGACAAACTGGTGGACGGGCTGGGTAATCTAAGCACCGTACCCCTCCACATAGCAGGAACACAAGCGTCGTACTGGTGGTCACTCCTGTGCACCGCGCCAGCAGAAGAATCCGATGGCGATCCCTTGAGTTTGGACTGCTCGCAAACAACATGGCAGCTCCTATCAGCCCGGCCGACACAAACCCAACCGGTACGAACGGCACAACGCCGCTCCATTGCAACTTACTCACACCGTGAACGTTAAATCCTTTTCATAGCACTGCACTTGAGAATCTGGAAGATTGGCTTGTTCATTACGAGTTCGTTGCCGTGCACAACCAGTTGGACGGCGCACGTGTCAGTCGTTTGGACGGCGCACGTGTCTGGTACGAGAACCGGGCAGGTATTCTTACATCATGGGAAGACTTCAAACGCCAACGTCTTGGAACAGATGCCAGCCCTGACCGTCGGGAGAGAGCTGAGCGCGATCTGCAGTCCCACATACAACTGCCGAATGAAGGGGTTGCGATGTATGTCGAGGAAATGACGCGTCTCTTCCACCGAGCTGACCCCGGCATGCCAGAAGAAAAGAAGGTACGGTATCTCATGCGCGGGGTAAAAGAGCAGCTTTTCGGTGGACTTGTACTCAGTTCACCCAAGACTGTGTGAGATTTTCTCACGAAGCCGTTACCATCGAAAGCACTCTTAGGCACTGGGCCCCGTCATACGAGCGGCACGTCAACGCTTCAACTACGGACTACTTTGGAGCTTTCGGTGGCCAAATGGACTTTTTCCGAGAGCTCATACGTTCAGTCATCCCGCGAAGAACTCTAGAAGCTGTCAGTGCCCTCGCAGCCCCCTACCTCTTCGTTGTCCAGCGTTGTCCGAGATGAAGTCCAGCATGCCTTAAGAGAACCGCCTTGCATGCGGGATTATCAAGCACCCGGTGACTTCCCCCGCATGTCGTATGCTCAAGCTTTGCGGCAACCTGTAACACCTGCAATTCCGCATCCCACCATGGCCCCAGCCATGCTGCAGATGGTCCAAGCGGCGCCATATTACAGCGCACCTCGCCTGATCTTGTGGAAATCAGACGTCTTGCGTGCACCTGATCGACGTCTTCTCTGCTTCCACTGTGGTGAAGCTGGGCACCTGTACCGGCAGTGTCCTTACCGACAACTTGGACTACGCGGATTTTTGACGAACTCACCACCACCCAGGTTAGGTCAGCGGCCCCCTGAAATTGAAGAGTATGTGGCTCAACAGCGCGGAACTTCGTCATCCTTGCACCAGTCACGCTCCACGTCGCCGCGGTGATTTTCTCCTAATCGCCGCACCTATTCGAGCGTGGCGCAGGGTCGGTCACCCAGTCCGCGCCGGGAAAACTAACCACAGCGACCTTCGGGGTGAGGCCGCTCATACTGGACAAGCTCAAGGCCTCCTACTGACGTTTCCGCAAACTGACGATTCCCCGACGACGATGACACCAGCTGGTTCCGCAAAGATTTCATTAGATATTCCAGTGCTGCTCGACGGTCGCACAGTCAGTGCTTTAGTTGACAGGGGTGCGAATTTTTCTATAATGAGTGAAAAACAGGCTGCTCTCCTAAAAAAAGTGACAATGCCTTGGAACCTCAGGCCAATTCGTACTGCTGGCGGGCACATCGTCATGCCACTCGGCGTTTGCACAGCACGAATACAGATTCGTGGTTCGACCTTCATTGTCAGCTGGAGCGTTCTCCATCAGTGTTCTCGAGACCTGATCATGGGCATGGACTTCCTGAGGGAGTACGGTGCTATCATCGACATTCGACAACGCCTCGTCACGTTCTGAACAAAAAGCGCCACGCCAGAGCATAATCCCAGCCACGATCGAGTATGTCTGCGGGTTATTGGCGATGCTGTGACAATACCACCGCGCGCAAGTGTTATGGTTCAAGTGGCGGGTAACAAATTAGCACACGGTGAAATGGTGGCGGAGAGCAATCGATCCCTACTCTTTTCCCAAAGCGTCTGCGTAGCACGAAGCCTAGTAGACCTACAGGCTGGCCACTGCGAGGTAATTGTTACGAACTTCAGCTACGAGCGCCGACACCTTTTCTCTGGTACTGTCATCGCCTATGCCTACCCAGTAATTATTGTGACTGAGTGTTTTGGTGCCGAGGCAACCGATAATGCCGAATCACCTCTCCGGGGCGTTGACATAAATTCAACGCTTTCTGATGAAAACAAACGAAGGCTTAACGACCTGTTAATAGAATTCGTCGCTTTTTTTTGCACGTTCATCGACAATCCACCAAACACCGATTACCAAACACCGTATTATCACCTACGGCGACGCGCACTCTATACGGCAACAGCCTTACCGCGTTTCACCAACCGAACGACGCGCGATTCAAAAGCAAGTGAAGGAAATGCTTCAAGACGGTGTAATACAGCCATCAAGCAGCCCTTGGTCATCGCCATTGGTCCTTGTAAAGAAGAAGGATGGTACACTTCACTTTTGTGTCGATTATAGGAAGCTGAATAACGTCACAAAGCAAGACGCGTACCCGTTGCCTCGAGTGGACGATTCTGTTGACAGGCTGGGGTGAGCAACGTACTTTTCCTCAATCGACCTCAAAAGTGGTTATTGGCAAATTGAAGTCGTTGAACGCGATCGCGAAAAAACGGCTTTTGTAACTCCTGACGGCCTGTATGAATTCCGAGTGCTCTCATTCGGCCTCTGTTCCGCTCCGGCCACATTCCAACGAATGATGGATACCGTTCTCGCTGACCTCAAGTGCAAACGTTGCCTCGCCTAGCTAGATGATGTCGTTGTCTTTTCAAAAACGTTTGACGAGCACCTTCGTTGCCTTCAGAGTGTTTTTGAAGCCATACGATCCGCAGACCTTACCCTCAAGCCAGAGAAGTGCCGTTTCGTCTACAATAAACTGAAGTTCCTGGGTCACATTGTGAGCGATGCAGGCGTTCGGCCCGGTCCCGAGAAGACTGCCGCTGTGGCCACTTTTCCAGCTCCGACAGACAAAAAAAGTCTTCGGCGGTTTCTAGGGCTCTGCGCATACTATCGCCGCTTCACTGAAAACTTCTCTAGGGTTGCGGAGCCCCTTATTAAACTTACACGTGACGACACCCCATTTCAGTAGACTGACAGACAAGCGACTGCCTTTTCGGAACTGCAACATCGATTGTCTTCCCCTCCTGTACTCGGTCATTTCAATGAGGACGCTGACACAGAGGTGCGCACTGACGCAAGCAACATTAGTCTAGCAGATATTTCTGCAAACACAAGATGGGATCGAACGTGTGATTGCCTACGCGAGCCGCACTCTATCACGTGCCGAAACCAACTATTCAACATCAGAGAAGGAATGTCTCGCGGTAATATGCGCGATTACAAAGTTCAGACCTTATCTATATGGGCATCCATTCAAAGTTGTGAGTGATCACCACGCTTTATGTTGGTTGGGTAACCTCCGAGACCCCTCTGGGCAATTAGCACGATGGAGTCTGCGCCTTCAGGAGTTCGATGTCACCATTGTATACAAGTCAGGTAGAAAGCATGAAGACGCCGACACGCTATCACGAGCACCTTTGGAATCCGACCATACAGCTGTAGAAGACGACAGCGCCTTCCTGGGGACTCTCAGTGGGGCGGACCTCCTCAGTAAGCAACGAGCAGACCCCGAGTTAAGACCCATTATCGATCATTTAGAAGGCAGCACCGCGTCTGTTCCTCGTCAACTTTCCCGTACGTTGCCGTCATTTTGCTTATGACATGACATATTATACAAGAAAAACACTGGTGTTGGCAGCAGATCTTATCTTCTAGTCGTCCCTCAAGACCTTCGTGATGACATCCTATTAGCCTGCCACGATGAGCCGACATCCGGCGATCTGGCATACTCACGGACGCTCGACCGGGTTTGACGGCTATATTTCTGGCCGAACCTCGCAGCTTGTGTCAAACGCTACGTGAAAGGATGCCGCGAATGTCAGCGTTGCAAGTCACCACATGTAAAGCCTGCAGCCCTCTTACAACCCATCGATCCACCGCATACTCCGTTTGACCAAGTTGGGATGGACCTTCTTGGACCGCTTCCTTTGTCTGACACCGGAAACAAGTGGATAATCGTCGCAACTGATTACTTGACGCGTTACGCTGAAACGAAGCCATTGCCACGCGGTACAGCATCTCAAGTTGCCCAGTTTTTCATGCACCGCATTGTGCTTCGTCATGGTGCTCCGTCATTCATCATCACTGACCGAGCGACAGCGTTTACGGCAAAACTGTTGGACAACATCTTCAAGCTCAGTTACACGAACCACCGCAACACAACCGCATACCACCCCCAGAGTAATGGCTAGACAGAAAGGCTGAAGAAAACGCTGGCGGACATGATTTCTATGTACGTGGATGTGCAGCATAAAACGTGGGACGAAATCCTACCATACGTAACGTTTGCGTACAACACCGCAACCCAGGAAACGACAAGGTTCGCACCCTTCCGCCTCGTTTACGGTAGAGACGTGCAAACCATGCTAGACGCTATGATTCCTTGTGACATCGACCAGCACGAACTACTAACTCCTGATGTCGACGATTACATTCAGCGTGCAGAGCAAGCACGTCAATTAGCTCGCGTGCACATAAGATCGCAGCACTGTGAAGACGCCCGAAGGTACAATATCCACCACCGACAAGTCTCCTACCAACCTGGCGACCAAGTGTGGGTTTGGACTCCTGTTAGGCGGCGAGGTCAGAGCGAAAATCTCCTGAGCAAGTACTTCGGACCCTACAAAGTATTACGGCGGTTGAACGAGGTCAACTACGAAGTTATTCCAGACGGAGGCTCGGCAACAACACAGCGCCACTCACCACGAACAGAGATTGTGAATGTCGTCCGCCTAAAACCCTATATTACGCGGTAATACCCGCCTTATTTTGCCCGGGCAGCAAACATTTTCGTTTTTTTACAGTGTCCATTGGGTCTCGAACGAACTGTGAACTCTCTTAATGGTTTTTTCTCTTATGACCAACCTCAGACAATTTTTTTGCACCTGCACATTCCCTGTGCACTATAGCTATCGTTTTTCTTTTTTTTCCTTATCGACCCTGCTGTCCTCTTGTGTATGAGCATCGGGTCGATGCTCTAATAGGAGGGGGAATATTTCCAGCTATATTTGTGAGCCGGCAAGCCCTAGCGAGCCGAAAAGGGCAAGGAGAACGAAGAAGAAGTGTGGTTAGCGCCTCGTTTTGAAGATACACGCTTGGGTCTTTCTGCCCCGCTGTTCCTGTCCCTTCTCTACGGCTCTTGGTTCGTGATATATATATATATATATATATATATATATATATATAAATATATATTATTATATATATATATATATATGTATGTTTGTATATATATATATATAAATATATATATATGTGTATATATATATATATATATATATATATATATATATATATATATATATATATATATATATATTTGTGACTATCGCGTGTCTTCATGCAGGAAGAATCATCGTTATACACGTGCTGCCAGCTTCATTTTTATAACATGGTACTAAGCATAGTACCGCTTTACGATAATAAGCATTTGAGCAGGGTGAAATACATGTACTAATCTGAATAGCTACACAGCAATCCTTCAAGTATAATAGTCAGCCTGAGAATATTGGACTACATTGCGGGAACTGTATTAATGTACCGTTTAATTTGCCACTAGTAAACTTCAACTAACATGTACTTTGAATCGTGATACTAAAGCCATTGAAATATTGAGCTAGCCGAAAAATAATAGAATTCAGTCTGAAAACAAAATGTACCTATAGTTGCTTGCCTATTGTAACAAAGGGGCCGACGAAAAAAGTTACTTTTTACCAAAAAACTTCTAATTTGAAACCATGTGGCACATCATGATGGGGAACTGCTGTCTTAAGGATTGTAAATTACGAAAAAAAACATCCAATTGTTTAGCATTGCCTCATAGCTACAGAGTGGGGCATAAACAAAATTCCTTATAACGTAGACAGAATGAATATACGTAAAATGCAGCTAACCAAATTACTAAAAATTTCTCCTTTCACGATCAAGTGCTATAACATTCTGAGTTTTCTTAACTTTCACGTAGGAAAAATGGTGCCTAGATGAATGGAGTACATCCTCCCGTTGGCAAGACTCTATTACGCAAGTTGAATGGACAAGTTTCGAAACAAGAGAGACTGTTCTTTTTTGCTGCTATGTTGTGAAAAATAGATACAAAATGTTTCACTTCAACAAAGATAATAGATCTGACGTTGGTGTTGTTCTCGCTTAGAAGGACAGCTTTGAAGATTACGCTGTTGGTAAGGGCTCAGCTGTAGTGGCAACATGGTGTTACCTCAATGTGGCTGCTGGAAAAGCTGGTCCTGGGGCATGTTACCACCCCCCTTCCGGAAGTGCTAATTTTATGATTACTTGTATAATTGTCTGAGTGACATGAAAGTTTTGTTTCTCATGTAAGTGTAATTCTATTAGGCGATTTGCATTTCGCGAGCATTCTATGATTTCATTCTGGTTTGTGTAGCTTGTCTAACACACTTGAAGTAGAGCATCTTATAAGCATCTGTTTCAATTTCGGTCAAACGCAACTTGCCAATTATCTCTACACGTGTTAGCAATACGTCATTCATTCTTGAAATCGATGCAAAATATCGCATTTTCCGAGTCCATGCAACTAGTATCAGTGATCACAAAATTATTCAAAGAGATATATCCCTGCCACACTAACGCATGCGTAAGCAGCTTAAAACACTGCACGATAAAAGAAGCATTCTTTGATCCGACTCATTGCGATTTAGGAAGTTTTTTGGATGAGTTTTATTCAACTTGAAATATAAGTGTAAAGCAACTGTGACGTATTTACACCTAAGGTTTGGGAGCTAACCGTTCATGATATTGCCCTAAAACGTTTTTACAATTTAAGTGTTCCAGTGTACAACAGATAAGTAAATTGAATTTGAAGCCGTAGGAAACAATTTATTTTGATGCTGCTGAATCCCCGTCTCATACACAATAATCAACTTACAAATTAGCTGCGCGAATTGATTGATCTAAAATGAAAGAAGCTAAACTATGCCGTTAAGTCACACTATATTAATTATGCAAATAAACGAACAACTTCAAAAAATTTGGAATTTCGTGCTTGGCAATGACCACCGCGCAATAGCATCGCTGATGGCTGAAGAACATTCTTTTCTCGACGTAGAATGCTCGTCTTTACTTAATAACACGCTAGGAAAAATGTTCCTCTCACCATGGGACCGTCAATAACAAAACAACTTTGCTGTTGCCCCTTTACTTTCCCATCGCCAGTATTCATTATTTATCTAAATCAATTTATCTCTCCCAGCATCTGTTAAGCGTCTCAGTACAAGCACAACACGGCATTATCAAAAAAATTCATTAGCACCAATCTTTGCTCACGTAGGAGCATTTAAATACAGGCTCTTCCCTATTACGGTCACGGATCAGAATGCGTTGCAAAAGAGTATAGTCAGCTCCGATGACTTTCTTATAAGTATACAATGCTATATTGTAAAGTTTTGGCACGTTTTTTTTTTGTTACCGTCTCTGCTGATTCCTACCATAAATATTGATGGCCTTAATTTTGATTGATTGATATGTGGGGTTTAACGTCCCAAAACCACCATATGATTATGAGAGACGCCGTAGTGGAGGGCTCCGGAAATTTCGACCACCTGGGGTTCTTTAACGTGCACGGCCTTAATTTTCAATGATTGTCGTACCATTCTTATTGTTTGTTTTGTTTCTTGTGTTTACCCACTTCATTGCTTATATATTTAATTTTGCATTGTATTTGAAGCCCTTCCTTCTTGATCCCTAGTATTGGCTTGCAGTATTTCAAATAAATAAATAAGTAAATAAAGAAATATATAAATAAATGAATAAAATTCTTTTACGTCAGAAAGACTTATCAACAAACGACAACTCATCATCATGTACAGAGGAGGGTGTTACGTTCTGCCGCTCGTATGGTACTTGTGCAGAATAGACAAGAGGCACTGTACATTGTACAACTACTTTTTTGGTTCTCGCTCCACAAGGTCTTTTGATTGTGCTTGTGCGCTTATCTCTGGACTGAGAATGGCTTCCATCGAACAGCTCATGCATTGCGGGAGCGACCACTTGGAAGCTCTTCGTGGCTGTGGTTACAAGGCCTGGCTACTGCTTTGTAGAGGCAAGCTCGGTTTGAAGTGTGGCAGCTTGGGCTAGTTGGTATGGCATGACGATAGTTATAGCGCGAGAATTGTCTATGTGTAGTCGTTTTGTTCTCGCGCTATAACTATCGTCGCGTTGAAGGGCGCGGCGCGGCGATACGCGTTGTGAATACGAAAGGTGTGATGACATGCAAAAACCTCTCGCTTCCCATGACCGTCTGAGAGGACAGTGGCGGGCAGCTTCTCATTATTCTTAATGAAGTTCAAGCGGTTGAAGCACGCTATCAGTAGTCACCACCCTTTTGGTTGTTTACTGCAACGAAATAAGGACTGGAAGGAATTCACTTTCTTTCCTTCTAGGCCACAATCACCTGACTCATGTATCAGTAAGACTCCTTACGATGTAACATTACTCGGGGCTGTAGGCACTCGGTGATCATTCAGTGAGACGAGGTTCTTTGTATGTAGTAACAGTGCTCTAGGCTCTAACCTACAAGAGTTAGAATGAAGAGTAAGATAGTGGCGTCGTTGCTTCTGATAGTGCACAAGTATGACAGAGTGTTTTCCTGGTATTGGTTCATCGGCGTTTGTAGAGCTGGTCTTGCTGCGGAATAGCCACCTGCACATGCTCATGGGCCGCGACATCCACTGCTCGGTTCCCCACTAGGGATTCCTGCCTTGGTGTCCTGAGCATATTTGCTTCTTGAAGGTCCCGCTTTAGGAGATATTGAAGGGCTGACTTGCCACCTTATCCTTTTTCAAACCTGCGACACGCTTCTAGTGAATGCCTCATAATTCATAGTAACGAAGAACTTGAGGCATAGCAAAGCACTGCCAAGTTTCTCTGCGAAAGTGCCATTTTTGGCATACGTAGACGGGGCAGTGCACTTTCCGGCTTTTTTATCTACGACGTAAGCTCCACATTGGTTCACCCCACGGTATTCAGCGGAATTTCTCTATTGAAAAAAGCTGCGTTTCCAGTATCCCCCAGTGCCTTTCAGCGCACTGTGTGACGCTGGAAACGCTGTACAGCGTAGCCCAGTGTCTTAAAGCGCGCTGGCAGGCACTGGAACACACTGTACAGCGTGGCCAGTGTCGCCCAGTGCGCTGAAACGCACTGGGCCACCCTGTGCTGCCTAGGCCGGTGTCTTATAAGCGCACCGGGAGGCACTGCTCACGCTGTACAGTGTCTACTGCACACTGATAATCTTAGGGGCTCATCAGCAGAAACTAGGTGCGATCGGGGCACTTTCTGTAAGACTTCATATTGAATCGCGACATGTTGAGCGTAAAATTTACCGAATATGATGATATTCCCATCTATGTGCTACACATAGCTTCAGTTTCCTTAGGCAATAGATGCGAGCACGCTAAAGCATTCATATGTTGAACGCGTGGGTCAGATGCGCTGCCAGGATTTTGCTGGTGGGGGGGGGGGGGCAAACGACAACTTTGTTCCTGCAGGGGGGCAGGGAGCACAGAACTTATGGGTCGTATTTTACCGATGTTTGCTTCTGGAGGTGAGGGTCAAAGGGGGAGCATGCAAGAATTTCGGGAAAAAAGCTCCAGCCCACCCATGGCTGCCCCCTTTTGCGCGGGTGCGCTTTCCTTGAAGTTAGATTGAGTTTCGTCAATGTATTTCATAACCAGCGTCAATAGAACTGCGAATTCGCAACACAAAATGACAGTAGTATCATTCTGATGATCAAGACCAACCTACTCTATCAGTGAGTTGTTGTTGCTCGTACCGTAGAAAGCTGCATGTCCCCGGCAGCAGTTATCTAAAGATGTGCCCGATCTTGGTGTCTTTAGCTTCCGATTTGTGTAATCAAAGGTGCAATTATGACTATTCATGGGTCAGTTATGATCAAAACTAGATTGTAACGATTATTAGACTCTTCTAACTGAATATCTATGATCTTCACAGCAACCGTGGAACAAGTACGGCATCAAGCCTAGTAGTCATTTCGGCTAGAGTGAGTGGCTGCAGCTGTCGTTCGCGGAACGTAAACGGGGAGGACAGAAAATACTTCCAAACTATCAAGGGGTGAAATCTACAGAGCTCAGTGAGCAGTTCAGATGAACGCTGTTTTGTACATAGGTATGACAAACCGCATAGCGAGTCACTACGATTGCCGAAACACATCGGCAGCTAGGATAACAAGCTTTGCGGCAAAAGGTGCCAGATGGATGTGATCCAAGGCAACCCGCAAAAGATGAGCTAACAATCGCAAGTTTGGCACGAGCACGAAGAGGCAAAACACTGCGTATGTAAAAGTCAAATTCCAAATATTGAATACCTGAAATACATTTAAGATGAAAAAAAATAAAGCAATTCTCGTGTTTTAGGTGTGGAGTAGTGGGTAGTGTGTCTGGCTCAGAATGCGTGTTGTGTCAAAAGCTTAGGTTCGACTGCGGCTTATACCATTTTTTGAGCCCCGCCACGGTGGTCTAGTGGCTAAGGTACTCGGCCACTGACCCGCAAGTCGCCGTTACAAATCCCGGCTGTGGCGGCTGCATTTCCGATGGAGGCGGAAGTGTTGTAGGCCCGTGTACTCAGATTTGGGTGCACGTTAAAGAACCCCCGGTGGTCAAAATTTCCAGAGCCCTCCACTACGGCGTCTCTCATGATCATATGGTGGTTTTGGGACGTTAAACCCCACAAATCAATCAATGAATCAATCTTTTTTTTTATTTTTTCACTGCGTGCGTCTTTCAGCCTTAATTACGATGTGCGCATGACCACAAATTCTAAACGCAAATTAAAAGCCAGATTTTGGCCGATAATGGGTGTCCCAGCGTGCAGCGCCAGCATGCCTCGTGCAGTGTGGCACTGTCCAGTGTCAGCGCCACACTGGACACTGCTCCAGTAATCACGTATCGCGCTCGGCTAGTGCCACTGGTTTTTGCGATACGGCTGCGTATATTATACTCTCTTGATTGCTACAGCTAGCAATCCTCTGTTGTAACAATAGTGCTCGTGCATCGCCTTAACTGTCTTGTTCCGGGTGCATTTTCCTTAATATTTGACAAAAAATACATTATCACTTATTTTATGTGCTACAAAACGGGGCAGGTGGGCTTATCCAATTTTTCAAGTTTGAATCATCCTTTTTGGTTGACCTTTTGAACTTAAAATCACTCTTTCTATTTATTATGGACCTCTTTTTTAAGAAGGTTCGTCGTGGATGATGTGGGTAAAACCTTTACGGAAGTTTAAAAATACGCTTTCATTATGAGGATGTTCACATTGGTGCACTGACAATTTGTTATGAGAATGTATGCAGTCCCGTATTTTATGGTGCTTGTAAGTAACGCTTAAATGACAGTTATCCAGTCCTCCGCTTTGTAGTCTATAGCGTTTGCTTGCAACTTACATGCTAAGATGCGTTGATAGCTCATTTGATACTTGTAGCAATTCTAGCTCCGCTCTATCAATTATATTTTTCTGAATAACGAGGCCATGAATGCATAGTGTTTAGTCTTTTGGAATACTGATTCCCCCAGGAGTCACTTCAGGAGCCGCAATTTCCCAAAGCAGGGGGCATCGCTCGCGTTTCCGAAAATTAAGGAGTTCTTTAATTCGTGGTGCGCAGGAGAGACCAGATGTTGCAAGGTGATGTTCAGGGATTTCCACCGCATTAGAAGCTGATACTGTAGGATTCGGATAGATCCACCTGAAGTCCAACTCGTTTGGATATTGAAATGTTTAAAGCAATGCGTGAGGCAAATTTCATGAAACGATACTTTTCTGTCGTGGTGCTAACTGTACTGTTTGTCCTTCTACTAGCCACATGGACCATCCATAGACCATCCCCCCGAAGGGAACCCTGATGGGATGTGAAGCAGCAGCGGCGCGCACAGCGTTGACCTGGTTTGAACGGGTGTCGACACGGGTGCTGCAAGAACAATTTGAAGTGAAACTCGGTGTAGCGTTTATTCGATTAAACGTTTGTTTGAAACGCAAAGGCGCGGGAGATGGAACGCACTGAACACGCTTGCGTTCGGCTTCCTTGGCTCACGTCTCATTGGAGTTACCCGCGCGCAGTCTACATCTCGGACGCAATCGGTGTTTTTGACTCGCACCTCATCGTTGTCACTGGTTTTTCACTGCTAATGCTTGCGTTCAGTTTCCCTTGCTCGTGCCTCATCGGTGATGACATGGCCCTTCGTGAACGCGATTGGCTTCGATAATCCTCGCAAGGCCAGTGACAGCCGGGAAAGGTACGCACACACTGGCAGAAATTAAGCCACGGCGGCATAATTCACGACATTGGTTCGATCATACGGCAAGCTGAGTCGGCGCAATAGCGCGCACCCACCGGCTCTTGGCTTCTTGCCGGTAGATGGAGAGAAGTGGTGAAGGTGAGACGATGCCTACTTGAGGAATGTGCTTGAACGTTGCGAGCGGTAGAGAGGGTGAAGAGAGTGAGCGCTGACGCGAGGCGAGCGTGCGGCAGGTGATAGAGACATCACGGCGCGCTGCTATAAGGGCCCTCCAACACCTGTAGGTAGGGGGGAGGTGCGGATGGAGGGACAGCGGTACACAAGCTAGTGAAAGAGCTGATTCGTATCTAAAAAAGACAAGCAAGTTTGCAGGAAGCTACTGGCAAAGTATTGATGTCCTGTCGCCTAGCTACACTTTAAAAATATTCTTCAAGGCCATATTCACGTAAGGTTCTGTTAACAGTGCCCCTTGTTCTATTGTAATCTGTCCTTCGTAATAGTTCCCTACCGTAAGTGCAACACCAAGCCAATTTTATTAGGATAGCGTTACATTCTGTGGCCCACAAAGATTTCAAAGACGCATTTTTGTCACGGAAGTTACTTCAAAAACATGCGCAATCAAAAGTCAAAGAATGGAGTTCCGTCAGCGGGAGTCGAACCCACGACCTCTGAGTCTCTGGCAACAGATGTCTGGCACGCTACTCACTGCGCCAAAATCTTTTTTATGCATGATTGCCTATTCTAAGACGCTATGTACATTATTAAAAAGAAGAAGTCGCAGCAACCAGTAGTGGCAGTCCTACTGTACAGACACAAGTTTTAAAGTTCTTGAATAGCTACTAAGGGTTCCTCTCTCGACAGCCACCTAGAAACAGGCTCCTGTGTTCTCTGAAGTAGCACAAATTTCAACGTGCACTCTCGGAAGTATATTCCAGTGAAGGACTTACTGTGCCACGATCACATACAGTGACTCCTTAAAAGCACGCCTTTTATATTCAGCACAGTCCCCTCGGCGTTCTTGCTGAAGTGCAGTAATGCATCATGCTCATTTTATTCGTGTAATGTTGTGCGTGGTACTCTATTATGGTGCGCGGGGGTTATGGCTGTGTGGTGCACCGATGAAAACAACGACAAGAGAGGCTGGAAGACAACATCGAGATCGGGAAGCCAAGCCGGACAGGGAGAAAGAAAAGTGTAGAAAAAAGAAGTTGTTGTAGAACGTGACGGAGAAGCCATCGCAGGCTGAGGCGCTCGTCGGGACGTGGTCTCGAAGCAGAGAACTACCTGCTGTCCACCCATAGGTCATTCACCTCGAATGGTGTTCAAGTAGCCGGCGCTGGTCCTTCGTGTTGGGACACGGGCTTATTCAAGACCAGGGCCTACCATTGGATCTGAGACAAGCTCCTTCCATGTCAATTCTGCTAGATTTCAACCATGTCTGGCCTGGCTCTGCTGTTGACGTGTTACACCACGCAGCGATTCGTCGACCTAGCAGCCTTCAACCCGCACCTGGTTAAACTTTGCCAGCCTTGTTTAGTGTAGTGGGTAACTTCTTTACGTGGCTGTAGAACGGCATTCGTCGTTGTATTTCCTGGTATATCACTTTGTTACCGATAACCCTTATGTAACCTCTTGCGTTAAAAACATGTTTTCACACTCGTGCAAATGTCTTCTTCCATCTCCATCTCGGCAACGAGTATTTGAGTCACCGAAATTAAGTGAACCTGCCCTCACAATCCACCATTAGTTTCTTCAACGAGTCTTTTGTAAGTGTTTGACTCAATCGGCGCTGTTCTAGTGGTATTACGAGCGAATTCGCCAACGCCATACACCCACAGTTGACGATCTTTCCGTAACTGATAGCGTTCATTCATACCAAAATTAGCGCTGCAACGCAAAGAGCAACGCTCTTGCTTCGCCTGGATCACCATTTTATACTGCCATCTGGATGCGCTAACTCAGCGTTCGCCGCTTGCGCTCGCCCCGCACAAAAATCAAGGCCGCCCAACAAAAAAAAAACACAACGAGCATTGCGTTTCCCTCTGGTAGGGCTGTGGTGTTCAATAATTCTAACATGCCGCGAATGGGCGGCCATAGCGTACGTTTGGCGACTAATCAGTCGCATTCTTGTGGCTGTTAAACGCTTCCTCTGGTTCCGCACTCAATTATGACCACAAGGGTTTGTATAAGCTATAGTGATGGACGTTTGTCGTCGGGAAGGGGAAGTATGACTAACCGTTAGCTCGGATGCACGCAGGCTAAGGGGTGTTCTAGCTGTCATACACTAACCGTGATCGCGCAGCTCTTTTATACCAATGTACAGTAAAATACTTCTGTTAGTATATGTTTCACTTTAGTGCTTGACAGATTTCCATGACGGAGGGATCCAACATGTTTTCAAGCGCATGCGAAAAGCGTTTTTTTAAATCAGCTGATGCAAATGGCTAAATAAATTCTTGTCTATAGGCCTAACACAGCAAAACATATAGCCATCACTTCGGCAGGCTGTTTGTGGCTCTAAATACTTCATGAAATATATGACCGGTACTCGTCCACGTTACTTAAAGGGCAAGCTTAACAGTGTCACCAGATGCCTTCGTTAGTTCCACACTCTTTTGGACCACCTAAAAAAACTTCCTATGAAAGCACTTCTCATACATTCAAGAAAATTCCTGGCACATTGTCGACAGTCAGTCAGTGAACACATTTTATTCACAAATTGTCCAGAGGAGCCGATGCCCTTCAAGAGGGAAAGTCAGCTGCGGGCCGCACCCACGTTGGGACAGGAAGAGCATGCTCTTCCATAACTTCAGACCCACTGGACAGCCCGGATCGGAACCTTCCGGTGGTCCGAGCTGGTGATTACAGTCTTCCAGGCGTCCTCTGTGCTCAAAGGCTCGCCATTGTGCTGCACCGTGCATTGCCGGTGCATGAGGGATAACGTGCATCGTCTCTTACTGCAATGACGCAGCGAGGCTTTATGCTTTAAATACACTTACTTTAAACTAAGGATGAAGGGTAAATACCACTTTGCAGCATTCGTTAAGTGATTGACTGGGCCCTTGAGAGTCGCGGCTGCGGGAGCGGGAATTTACGCCAGGACAATTTGATAGTGCTTGCATATTTTGTTGAAATTGAGGTGGGAATCAAGCTGCTGGAGGCCTTCCCCCAAATTGAAGGCCGCATGCTCGTCACGGTGGGACAGTGCGCGTGATCGGGCATGGGCAGACTCATTTGAATTAGGGGTAACAGGGCGCACATCTTCGGCCATGTTGGCAAGAAACCAGGTGATATGAGCATTGATTGCAGTGCAATTTGAAATTTTGGTAAGAATATCGGCAGCCTGCTTACAAACTGACCCCGTCATGAATGCTCGTACAGCAGCCCGAGAGTGAGTGAAAATGCACGTGCGCGTTGGAATAGCCACGGCCAGTGCTATAGCAGAGGACTCGCTCGCTAGATTCTGTGCCGACCGGTTGTGCCCTCGCGATCTCCGACGTTAGCGCAGCTCTAGCCGACTGGGCTTGCCCTACGTCATCTCTTGACGCCGACTTCCAACGACAGTGTGGCTATGACCGACTGGACTTGCTCTGCGCCACCTCCTCTTGCCGACAAGAGCTCCAGCAAGTGGTGCCCCGTCCTTGGATTCCTGTGACAGTGTTTCCATCTTTCCTATATCTCCTATCTCCACGATATGTCGGCGCTCTCTGGCTTACCTCACGCCTCTTTTTCTCTATCTACAGCTTTATTTTTATCCTTTTAATTCCTCCTCACCCCTATTCCTTGTGGGGTACTGTTGAGGTGTGGCTCGCTGAAGCAGGCAGTTACGGAGCTCACTTTTATCTTCGTTTCTCTCTTAGAACCACTTTGTGTGTGCTATAGCAGCCTGGTCACCCCTGGCTGGCGTGGTAGCTGCCGTGAGGCGTTTACTATCAAGGGCAGTAACCGCAACCAGGAAATTGGCTGTTCCAGGACACTGAGCTGCGTCAACGAACTCCACAGGTTCAGTAGTGGTAGCAGCAGAACTGAGGAGTGACCGAGTCCTAGCAACTCGGCGGCCTACATTGTAGAATGGAAGAACGTTTCTCAGAATTTGTGATACCATAATCTGAACCCTCAATTTATCAGGGAGTTGTATCTTTTTGTCTGCGACCCAAGGGGGCTCACAGCCCAGGAACTCCTGGATGCGCCTGCCGGCTTTGGAAGAGGATGGTCTTACAGCCTGGGCTGTTTGTTGCGCTTCTTCAATCTCGGTAAATGTATTATACATAACAAGGACCTTAAGCTTTTTTTCATTAGTGTTGTTTTGGAAGGCCTAAGACTTTGTTAAGGCATTTTCTAATAATCTCATCCAATATTCTTTGGTCTTTTTTTCGCAGCTGTGTGCTGTGGCAATGTATTTTATGTGACTCATGAGAAATGCTCAGGAAAGCCTAAAGAGGTTGGCCTAAAAAGCCCTTCATGCATCTTAGATACACTTAGTTTAACTTAGACCATGATGTCCGCGTTCGCTGTAATGCGGGCAAATTATATAAGTTACCACCGTGCTCTTCCAGGAACACGTTTAATACTCAGATTTTGTCGACTCTGGAGATCTGCTGCCCTTGTTGTGTGTGAATTTCGATCGTTATCTCTTCCGGTGAAACTGATATGGTAGTGAATTTGCGTTTCTCTGGCTGTGTGTAGAGAAAAGGCTCTGATTTGGCAATGGACTAGTGCAGCCCTGTGCTATCCAGAAATCGTTGGCATACAGTCAAGAAGTTGCGGAGTTGTCACACTTAGCGAAAAATGTTTTGCACTGCACAGGAGCTACGTTTGTTTCCGGAAAACATCAAGGTTAAGGTTAAGGATGTAGTAGGTAGCCGGCAGAACTAGCCTTGCATTTTTTGCAGGTAATTCACCTGCCCGGTTTCCTCTTTGCTAAATGAAGCTGTGTTCTTTGTTTTTTTTTTTAACTAATCACGAGGAGGCTCTTAAAATAAATATCGTTCATAGCGCGACGTAAGCCTGCATAAGGCAGCGGCCTTTGTTCTATTTCACGTGTAGTACTGTGCCGGTACTCTATCTCGCTGAGCTATACACCAAACATAATTGTCACTTATCACCAGTCCTTTCTTTCAAAGAACACTGATTTCTTAAGCTCTATAGCTCTGACTGAGTGAATAATATTTTTGAAAGATTCGAATGGGCATTCCAAAATTACTCTGAAACGCGATTGGCCTGTAATGTAATCTGGCATACCACCCAAGATAAGCCCCAAACACCAGTTGACTTATTCACCTAAGCTGGTTTATTTTTAAAGCATAGGAGAAAAAGTTCTGGAGAAGATTTTGTATAAACCAGCACAATCACCTCGATTGAGACCTGCTCTATATATTCTGTATTTGTCTCTAAGCGAGGTACGTTTTCGGCGAAAAAAAAAGAGCATAAGGTTGAGTAATGAATGAAATTTTTTCAAAGAAGGAAATAGATCTACAAGCGCCAGAACAAAAAGGAATATTTTTACTACTATAAATATTTCAAGTTATCTTAACGCTCTAACTATTCGTGAAACAGGATTAATTTTTGAAGTCAATAAAGACGTAATGAAATGTGGCACTGGTCTATATCAAGCTAAGCAGAACCACCATTCTGCTCAGTAATTTCTCAGCTAGGATAAATGCTAGATAATATTTAAGAAAAAAATTACAGGACCCTGAAGATTCACCTTGAACAGTTGACCATGATAGCAAAAGCCGGTCTCCATCGCGTACTGCAACTACTTAAATGATATTTTTAGAGTATGACATTACTGCATGTGGTTAGTGTTGAAATATTACGTCCCTAAACTAGCATATGATTATGGCAGACGCTGTAGTTGAGTGCTCCCAAATTTTCTAACTCCTGGTATTTTTTAACCTGCGTGTAAATCTAAGCACCCTGGTCTCCATATTTAACGCCTCCGTCGAAAATGCGGCGGCTGCCGTCGGCATTTGATCCCGCGACCTGCGAGTCGGCTTACGAATGTGTCAGCCAGTAGGCCATCGTAGCTGGTGACTCGAAAAGCTTAAATTGTGAATTACTACAAGGAAATTGATAAGTCTGAAAGCGAAATTAGTTAGGGAAGCATTAGCTTTTGCTGCATTCTAAGCAATGGGTAAGTGCGTTACATCAAGGTTCATTACTCGCGTAAACATTTTTGAGCTCGCTATGCACCCACTACGTGGCCTGTATAAAGTAGAAGCAGTAACATGCGTGCTTTTTGTAGTGGTTGACCATGTAGTTCTTATGATAATTTCATGTTTTGACGACCGATGGCAACGTACGTATGTGTGAAGCATTATTCCAGAGATATTAGATGTTTTTTTGAAAAGTATGTTTGCACGACGCGTGTGTTCGTAAAGCATGCAGGTTATTTTTCTATTTATGACATACTGCAGGCCATATGGCCCACGTAGTAGTAGCAAGGTACAAAATTAATAAAGTGAAAATCTCCATCAAAATCAAGCAAACAGGGAACTAGTAATTGAATATTATTAGGGAACAGTGAGGATGTTATTCTGTATTGATTCATGTGAGTGCAGATAATGAATATGGATCAGTATTCATTTTTCATTTGTTCAATGAAAGAATATTTAAACAGTGCAGTTCTGGCGAAAAAAAGAGAGGTTCTGAAGAATTGCGAATGATGAGTTTTCCAAGCGACAGAAAGGTTAGGGAAAGGTGTGCGAGGTCCGGGATGTGTAAAATTTTACCATTGAAGAAATAAGAAAGGAACATTAGTCGAGAAACTTTATAGCTCATTTGAAGTGTTTGAAATATTTTTGGCAGCCTAAAGGTTGAGCTACACATTGATTGTAACTGTATCTTGAAAAACTGAATCGCATGGCACTTCTCTCTACTCTTTCAAGAGCGCTAATTTTCGTTCAGATGAAGCGATCCAAGATATCTCAGTCGTATTTTAATTTGGGTCTGATAAAAATTGTATATCGTAAGGTGTTTCAGCCATCATGTGCGTGTTTAGGCCTCTGGCAATTGATTGATATGTGGGTTTTAACGTCCCAAAACCACCATATAATTATGAGAGACGCCGTGGTAAAGGGCTCCAGAACTTTCGACCACCTGGGGTTATTTAACGTGAACCTAAATCTGAGAACACGGGCCTACAACATTTCCGCCTCCATAGGAAATGCAGCCGCCGCAGCCGGGATTCGATCCCGCGACCTGCGGGTGAGCAGTGAGTACCTTAGCCACTAGACCACCATGGTGGGGCAAGGCTTTTGGCAAAGAAGACATCATTTTATAAAAATCACGAAGCGATGTTAGTAGTGTGAGTCGTTTAATGGTGGTTGTTAGTAATGGTATTTGAAGATATTTGGATTCATTACTCTAAACTAATGGGTCTTGGTTAATGAATCATTGAAATTTCAGGGGCACTGTTTTTTGCTAGCTCTACACAGGAACACCGATTTAGAGAAGTTTAGTTTTATGCCCCATTTATCGCTCCGTATCAAAATACTGTTTACTGCTGAACGAAGCAACAACTCATCTTCAGTATTAATATCGTTCAAAATAACACAGTCTCCGTCCAAAAGAGCAACACTAACAAAGGCTCGCGTGACACCTACTGGGACACCTACATTCTTGGGGGGTGCCAGATGCTGCCAAGAAAGACACAGATTGCTGTCCGTCAATCACAACACAGTGTTTCCGATGCACTAAGTAAGCAGTTATGAACGACAGGCTGAAGCTAGAAAAAATAGGGCAATAAAGGTTGCAGAATAACTTGTCATGAGGCACTACATCACAGATCTTTAGAAAATCTAGAAATAGAGCATTCATCAGGATACCTCTGTCAAAGACAAAAGCGAACTAATAAATGCCATTACTCAATGGAGTAACTCTCAGTGGACTCATCGAAAAGCCACGTCGATATGGAGTTAAAGTCTCTGCCAATTTAGGAAGTTAATAAAGTTGTCTGCAAGCATATGCGCAAATATTCAGCCAAGACGATAAAATAAAAATCAGATGGTAATTTAGGGCTGAAGATGGGTCGTTTTTTCATATTGATACAATATGTACAATTTTCTAATCGCGTTCAAGCATTACGGATTCCAGAGGGTCCTGTAGCTTACTGCAAGTAATTTACTCATTAGGCTCGGCATAACGTCGAAGTAAGGGGCTGAGAATGCTGTCAGAAGCCGTGATTGATTTCGTCTTTGACTGAAGAAGCATATTAAGTGCACCTTGCTGAGAAATAGCATTATCCAAAGAGCAGGGCCTTAGACTTTGAAAAGAGGGCTGATTTGGTAGAAATAAGATGCCGTGAAAGTTCACAATTAAAAGTGTAGAAGTGCTCTTGTGATTCGAAGTTGCAATATGGCCATGTATATGTTTGTTATTGATTTACTTTTCTCTTAAAAACGTTCTAAAACTTCTGTGACTTATCCCTAATAAACTTATGTTACCTCTTGCAGAAAAAAAGCTTCTTTGATTCTGTGATAAATTTCGACAGTGCCACACGAACAAGAAAGATAAAATCAAGGAGCTAGCTGAGACCGACTCAGTGTCTAGTAAACTTACTAACTACTTGCACAATTACTTTGATTGTATATGCAAGCAGATGAATTTTTATTCGTTGTAATTTTAAGCAGACAAGTGGCTGTGTGGTATAATACCTACTTTCCAGCAAACTATCTGGGCATTAACCTCCCTTGTGCCCAAAATATTCTAGCATTTATTTTTATTTGCAGTTTTCTTAATTTTTGGACATGCAAAAAAACGGTTTATTGCTCATTACCAATGACGCCGACACCGATTCGGACGCCAAAATTCCTGCCAAACATGCTCTTTAACACTGTCACGTTTTTAATGACGCAAGTCCAACCTAGCAACGCCACTGGAGCGTACGGGCCAGCTCAACAGCAGGCGCCACGACCACCTGGAGGAAAAGCGACAAGAAACTTCAGCTCCAATCTATAGTGATGAACATAAGACACGTTCTTCGAGGTGGCTGCTTTGACTCTATTAAAGACGACAGTCTTTCTTGAGGACCTATGACGCAAACATTTTCGTCTGGCTGTCTGTGTGCAGGTTTGTCTGATTGTCTGCCCTTAACGGTACATAAAACGGCACTAAAGTGGCCAAACGATACTCGGAAATGCTGACCCTATCCACAACACCCACCAATATTGCTCAAAATTCAGCGTTAATACTCGTGTGATTGTCAAATAAAATGCAACTATTGCGTATATATGAGGCACTATAACAGCACGTCAATATTCTGTATGTGTGTCTTTTACTCGGCAAAGCATACATAAGTACTTAAGACGATCATAGCGTTTATCACGTCGCGCTGACCCGGCAACGCTTGCACGAAAAGGCAAGTGTTTCCAATGCTTTGCTAAAACGACACAGTGGTAGCACCTGCCCGTCGCCTTGCGTTCTATACTGATCACCAGCGAGATGGGCGCGCAGGGCACATGCGCTTCGTTTTCCAAGATAACTGCCAGATAGCGCCTATGTCTCACGTATGACGTGACTTGATGCGCTCGTTCGTTTCCGCTGCACGTTCCAGGCACTCAAACGCAGTGCCTCCAGTATACGATTCAAGGATTTTCTTGCGCAGAACATCAAATAAACGTTTGGTCACACTCCAGACGCAAGACTATCGTTTTTTGACGACATTTGCAGTATGACATCGAGTTACAGGGCCATTTTTTTTCTGTAATTTGCACATTGTTGCTGTGGATGTGCTGCGAAGTATTATAAAATTGCTCTCTATACTCGCACTCGGCCATTGCACCTCTAGTTGCACGTAATACACCAGTGCTATGGTTATCAGAATGAACACAAACACCATCCTAAATGGTTGAACTTTCTAAATTGCTTCTACTTATTAAATATGTCATCAACTATATTGTAGTACTGGCGGGAAGTACTACTATAAACTGGGAGTAAAAATGAAGACTCACCAGTTCCCATCAGACTTGACAACCTCATGCTGTATAAAGGTTCGGTTTGCAGTGACCCAAGTTGTTCGTGCTTTGATGCATGTTACACCACGAACTTCCAACGTAGTAAACTTAAGAAAAGTCACACCGGAAGCCATGAACTGCAGAAAGTAATACACAGTAGCTTTGCAGAATATTCTCTCGCAATATACTGAACTTCGTTGGAAAACACGTGCGCGTACAGTATTCCCCTTCAGCTGAGAGATATTAAGAAGATATAAAGAAGCATGTGCCGCTGTGCACATGCTTTTTTAGATGCACGCTTCTTTAGATGCTTCTTTAGATGCAACTTAGATGCACGTCACGCGCTGCGTGTTCGTTCAAATGGCTTGAAACGTACTGTGCACATTTGTATCGGCTTTCTGAGTGGATAAATACTATTCATTTAGGTTTTCTATGCTGCGTAATGCTGCAAAAAATCAGTTTGCTGGCAACGCTACCATGTTTAACGACCAGTTGACGTGAAGTGTTCCAGGAACCACGTCATGAGCATTTTTTACTTGCTTGAAACGAATGCAACAAAAAAAAGTTTGTGCGTGCGTTTGGGCCTAATAATTATGTACTTTTATGCAAATAATATTAGTGACTGATAAATAATGATTACATATTTTTATTACATTGCAAATATCATATGTACTGAAGCGTGCGTGAAAGAGAACAGTTATTCAGTTCCTTTTTAAAATTTAAATCTGAGTGCCTTCATATCAAGCCAGCAAATATACATTTACACTCGATTTATTTGATGTGTGGGGTTTAACGTTCCAAAACCACCATATAATTATGAGAGACGCCGTAGTGGAGGGCTCCTGAAATTTCGACCACCTGGGGTTCTTTAACGTGCACCCAAATCTAAGCACACGGGCCTACAACATTTCCGCCTCCATCGGAAATGCAGCCGGCGCAGCCTAGATTCGATCCAGCGACCTGCGGGTCAGCAACATTTACACTCATTTCATGCCTTACAGCCTCTTCAAATACGGACGTACAAAAATAAGCAGACACCCCTTACAATTGGAATTCATGATATGCGAAGCATGAATGAAAGAATGTTGATATGTCATTTTAAAATCTGCCCAACGTTACGAGGTGGTCGTAACTTATGCCACACCTGTCTTACAAGTCGTAATTATCATGTTTATGCCTAGCATATCTGTTTGTCGTCCATTCACGTAAAGTAAAACCAAATTTTGTATATGTCAAGCTAGCCAAACGGCCACGAGCCCGCTGTGAGCGTCGCATGTGGTCATGTTTTACATGACAAGCTTGCCATGATTATCATGTCTGGAATATTTATATATCTTCGTCGTCCACTTACGTTACGTAACAGCAAACTTGTTATATGTGAAGCTGTCAAAACGGCCGTAGGCGTGCAAGGAGCGTAGCAAGTTCAAGTTTAACATAATACGCAAGTCGTGAATATTATGTTCGGCCGATAGATAGAAAGATATGTGGGATTTAACGTCCCAAAACCACCATATGGTTATGAGAAACGCCGTAGTGGAGATGTTCGGCGGTCTTATTTACCTTCGTCGTGTATTTACGTCTCGTAATACCAAGTTTCATAAATGTGAAGCTAACGAAACGACCACGGGTGCATTATGATCGTAGCTTGTAGTCATGTTTTACAAGACACGCATGTCATAATTATCGCGTTTTCACCTGTCACATACCATCGTCATCTATTCAAGTCACGCAATACGAAACTTGGTACATGGGAAGCTAGCGAAACGGCCGCCAGAGCATCACGAGCATGGCTTGCATTCATGTTTCTACATGACACGCATGCCATGATTATCATGTTTGAATCAGCTACATACCTTTTTTACCCACTCATATCCCGTTACACCGAACTTCGTATGTGTAAAGCTAGCTAAACGGCTATGAAAAAATACGAGCGGAGCATGTAGTCATGTCGAAAATGAATTACATGTCTTGATTTCTACGTTAAAGCCTGCCACTTATTTTCGCATTGAAGTCATCTCATACCGTACCTGTTTTGCGATACGTCATCTTAACCGAACCACTACAAGAGCAGGAAGATGCACATGTAAATCCTCACATTTCGGACATACACTTCACAATTTTCATGTTATGACTTGTCAGCTAGGCTCATCATACAGTCTTGCTATGCCATACCAATTTAAATGCGAAGCATTTCTTGGCAACCTGCGGCAAATTTCTATCTATCTATCTATCTATCTATCTATCTATCTATCTATCTATCTATCTATCTATGTGGTCGCCAAGAACTAGCTTTCCTGGCTGTTTCAATGACTGTATCAATACCAAAATAAGTATAACATAGCATGACTGTATGAAAAGCATAAGTATTTAGTCACAACGTGAAAATCAAGACATGCTTTTAATGACTTTCAAGATTTACAACTCATGGTCTTGATGCCAATTTGGTGGTTTCGTGCAGATCACATGTTCTAAACTGGTATAGTATGATATAACTGCACGGTGAACACAAGTGACATCGTAGCGTGGAAATCATGACATGGTTGTTATGTAGGTCATGACTATACATGCAACAGTCATGGCCGTTTCGATAGCTAAAAATATACAAAATTTGAAATTACGAATTTGGTGAATTTGATATCACGAAGATATGTGACTAGTGCGAACATGATACTCCTGAGATGCATAATGTTTGATTGTTTATTATCGCCTGTTTCAATCGTTTGTAACTGCGCTGTGTAATTGATCTACGTTGTAATAGCTTTGTTATTGTCTTATGCTTTAAACATTAGCTCATTTTTCAAGGTAAACAGCGAAAAAAACGAAGACAGAGAAGTAGGAAGACACAGACACAGGTCCTGCGTCTTCCTACTTCTCTGTCTTGTTTTTGGGCTGTTTACCTTGAAAAATGAATAGTTACCAACCTGCCCAATTTTCAATATTACTCAGGGAAATTTTAGCTTCCAGGCATTCTTGTGTCTACACATTTTTTCAGCGATAATTAGTACTGAAGTGCTCTGTATTTTCCACAATCCTGAAGGGTGTTGTATGTAGAGTTTGTCTGTGTAACCTTACTGCCTCTGTAAAACCTCTGCAAACCCCTCTTATGTAATGCCCTGTTCAGGGCCCTTAAAGGTAGTAAAAGGTATAATGTAACATCATGACTACATGCCACGCTCATGTAGCGCTCGCGGCAGTTTTGCTTCACATATACCAAATTAGGTATTGCGTAGCGCGAACGGTCGACGAAGCTAATTGACACGCCGAAACATAATAATCATGACGTGTGTGTCATGTAAAACTTGACTACAATGCTACACTAGTTGCGCGCTCGGAGCTTTATTGCTAGCTTCACATATATCGAATTTCGTATCCCCTGACGTGAATAGACGACAAAGCTAAATGACACGCCCAAACAATAAAATCATGACACAGAAGTAATTTAGGCCATAACTTATGTTCACATCGAAGCATTGTGCTTATATAAAGTGACATATCAACCTTCCTCATTCGTGCTTCGCATATAATAGATATCAACTCCATGATTGATCTGTCTACTTTTTTTAAATGCGAAGCATTTGTTACCGAACTTTGGCGTATTTAAGCGTATCTATCTATCTATGTATGTCAATATATATATATATATATATAAGTCAAGTAGATCCTCCAAGAGAACGGTAACAACGGAAGTGTTTAATTCGACAGTTTCGGCCAGAGTCTGGCCTATATATAAATATATATATATAAGGGAAAGAAGTGTATACCTAAGGGCTCGTTTTTCCGTGTTTTAACACAATATTAATGAGATATAACAGACAGTAATGCCAACGAATGTACAGGGGAAGTTATTAAAATCAATGGAATGTAAATAAGAAGAAAGAAAAGTGGATGAAAAAATTACCAACTGTGAGCAGGAATCGAACCTACGACCTTCGAATTACGCGTTCGATGCTCTAACCACTGAGCTATCACAGCGGCCCTCCCTCCATCCACTTTTTTGGGTTTATCTGTGAATTTAGAAGTAGGAGCGACAGTCAGCGCCATCTATAAGCCAAACAACGAGTGTGAAAACACCCTTATGCGCATGTTTGGCGTCACGTAGCACGTTAACTTATTATGAGCGGGCAGCTGTTTAATTGTCCCTCTTATACAACCTAAACACACCTAGTCTGCAAGTACGAGACCCTCGTTCAATGAAATAAGGGAAAGAAGTGTATACCTAAGGGCTCGTTTTTCCGTGTTTTAACACAATAATAATGAGATATAACAAACAGTAATGCCAAGGAATGTACAGGGGAAGTTATTAAAATCAATGGAATGTAAATAAGAAGAAAGAAAAGTGGATGAAAAAATTACCAACTGTGAGCAGGAATCGAACCTACGACCTTCGAATTACGCGTTCGATGCTCTAACCACTGAGCTCTAACCACTGAGATGCTCTAACCACTGAGATGCTCCAACCACTGAGCCACTGTTTAGGTTGTATAAGAGGGACAATTAATCAGCTGCCCGTTCATAATAGGTTCACGTGCTACGTGACGCCAAACATGCGCATAAGGGTGTTTTCACACTCGTTGTTTGGCTTATAGATGGCGCTGACTGTCGCTCCTACTTCTAAATTCACAGATAAACCCAAAAAAGTGGATGGAGGGAGGGCCGCTGTGATAGCTCAGTGGTTAGAGCATCGAACGCGTAATTCGAAGGTCGTAGGTTCGATTCCTGCTCACAGTTGGTAATTTTTTCATCCACTTTTCTTTCTTCTCATTTACATTCAATTGATTTTAATAACTTCCCCTGTACATTCCTTGGCATTACTGTCTGTTATATCTCATTAATATTGTGTTAAAACACGGAAAAACGAGCCCTTAGGTATACACTTCTTTCCCTTATTTCATTGAACGAGGGTCTCGTACTGGCAAACTAGGTGTGTTTAGGTTGTATAAGAGGGACAATTATTCAGCTGCCCGCTCATAATAAGTTCACGTGCTACGTCACGCCAAACATGCGCATAAGGGTGTTTTCACACTCGTTGTTTGGCTTATAGATGGCGCTGACTGTCGCTCCTACTTCTAAATTCATAGATAAACCCAAAAAAGTGGATGGAGGGAGGGCCGCTGTGATAGCTCAGTGGTTAGAGCATCGAACGCGTAATTTGAAGGTCGTAGGTTCGATTCCTGCTCACAGTTGGTAATTTTTTCATCCACTTTTCTTTCTTCTTATTTACATTCCATTGATTTTAATAACTTTCCCCTGTACATTCCTTGGCATTACTGTCTGTTATATCTCATTATATTGTGTTAAAACACGGAAAAACGAGCCCTTAGGTATACACTTCTTTCCCTTATTTCATTGAACGAGGGTCTCGTACTGGCAGACTAGGTGTGTTTAGGTTGTATAAGAGGGACAATTAATCAGCTGCCCGCTCATAATAAGTTCACGTGCTACGTCACGCCAAACATTCGCATAAGGGTGTTTTCACACTCGTTGTTTGGCTTATAGAAGGCGCTGACTGTCGCTCCTACTTCTAAATTCACAGATAAACCCAAAAAAGTGGATGGAGGGAGGGCTGCTGTGATAGCTCAGTGGTTAGAGCATCGAACGCGTAATTCGAAGGTCGTAGGCTCGATTCCTGCTCACAGTTGGTAATTTTTCATCCACTTTTCTTTCTTCTTATTTACATTCCATTGATTTTAATAACTTCCCCTGTACATTCCTTGGCATTACTGTCTGTTATATCTCAATAATATTGTGTTAAAACACGGAAAAACGAGCCCTTAGGTATACACTTCTTTCCCTTATTTCATTGAACGAGGGTCTCGTACTGGCAGACTAGGTGTGTTTAGGTTGTATAAGAGGAACAATTAATCAGCTGCCCGCTCATAATAAGTTCACGTGCTACGTGACGCCAAACATGCGCATAAGGGTGTTTTCACACTCGTTGTTTGGCTTATAGATGGCGCTGACTGTCGCTCCTACTTCTAAATTCACAGATAAACACAAAAAAGTGGATGGAGGGAGGGCCGCTGTGATAGCTCAGTAGTTAGAGCATCGAACGCGTAATTCGAAGGTCGTAGGTTCGATTCCTGCTCACAGTTGGTAATTTTTTCACCCACTTTTCTTTCTTCTTATTTACATTCCATTGATTTTAATAACTTCCCCTGTACATTCCTTGGCATTACTGTCTGTTATATCTCATATATATATATATATATATATATATATATATATATATATATATATATATATATATATATATATATATATATATATTGTTACGTTTGAAAGAGACTGGTAGAGGTTCAAAGGGGTCGTTTATTAGGTCGTGAGGGGCTGCTCAGAAGCGGCCGACTGGTTAGAGATCCTCCTGATCCCCTTCTTCCTTTCTCGCTCTGGGCTACCAGTGCGTTCACCGTATACGCTTCTTTATCTTCGTGCATGTGCGCAACATTCCTCTCCGCGCAAACGAAGGCCGCCAGACGATTCAGTCAAGTTGTCGTGGCGTGTACATTTTCAGGCGGGCAACATGAACCACTTGAGTTTTGGCAGCTCGTCGACCACTCGCCGTGAGACGAGCTATTACATAGTTGATCTCTGTAAGTCTGTCGACAATGACAAAAGATTCATGGTAAGTGACCAAAAACTTTTGGCATAACCCGCGCTTGCGCATTGGAGTCCACAACCACACCAGATCACCACGGCGATAAATCACTGGTCGATGGTGAATGTCATAGCGCGCTTTCGCTTTGTCTTGCGATGCCAATGTGCGAAGTCGAGCTATACGACATGCCTCTTCGGTGAGGCAGAGAGTCTCGGCAACAGTGACGTTGTCGTCATCTAGAAAGGTAATATCGTGTCCATTGTGTGCCGGGGCGAACGTGCATAAAGCAAAAAGAAAGGGTTATAGCCTGTAATCTCATGCTTCGCGGTGTTGAATGCGTAAGTAATGAACGGGAGCACGTCATCCCAGTTCTTGTGGTCGCGTGAGACATACATAGACAACATGTCGATAATGTTGCCGTTGGTACGCTCCGTCAGCCCATAATTTGGGAGTGGTATGATGTCGAGTGACGCAGGCGAGATTCACATAAACGGAGTGGCTCTTCCACGACTTCCGCTGGGAATTATCGTCCATGATCGCTGATAATAAGCGAGGTGGGCCGTGTCAGAGGATGACGTACTGTAACAAAATCGACTAGACTTCACTGGCAGTTGCGGAGGGGACGGCCGCTGTCTCGCAGTAGCGTGTGAGGTAGTCGACGCAAACAATTATCTATCGGTTGCCCTTAGCCAATTTTGGAAAGAGGCCCAGAAAGTCAATTCCCACTTGTTCGAAAGGTGCGCTTGGAGCAGCCATCGGCTGTAGAAGACCATCTGGACCAGTTGACGGATGTTTGTGACGCTGATATTGCATGCAGCTTTCCACATACCTCTCAACGGACTTCTGCATACCACGCCAATAAAAGCGCTCTTTAGTCCGGTGAAGGGTCCGCGCCAAACCTAAATGTCCAGATGTAGGGTCGTCGTGCATGACACTCATAATAACTGTTCGCATGCTCTCCGGTACCGCTAGAAGGAAACGCCCGCCACTGCTGGAGAGGTTCCTTTTGAACAACAGTCCATCACGCATACAGAAACGGCGTGCACGAGTGGAAGCGGATGCAGCGGCGAATAGTAGTGGTGCTAGTTTAGCGTTCTTCCGCTGTTCTGCTCTGAAACTGGGGTAGTCCGTGAACGTAGGCGACACAGACGCTACAAGCTGGTCAAGGTCATCGGATTCACGGCCCGTTGTGCTAAGTGGCATACGTGAAAGACAGTCCGCGTCAGCATGTCGACGACCACCCTTGTAAGCGACGGTAAAACTGTATTGTTCTAGCCAGAGTGCCCACCGCGCAAGGCTGCCACAGGGGTCACGAAGGTTGACAAGCCAACACAAAGAGTGGTCGTCGGTTACGACTGTGAATGGGCGTCCGTACAGGTAACACCTAAACCGCTGAATTGCAAATAACACCACCAGGCATTCTTGTTCCGTAACAGTGTAGTTTTTTTCCGGCCTGCTTAGGTTGCGACTTGCGTATGCGATGACGTGTTCGCGGTCGCCGTAACGTTGTACTGGGATGGCTCCAATACCTATGCCACAAGCATCCGTATGAAGCTCTGTCAGAGCAGAAGAACTGAAGTGCTGAAGGACGGGTCATGACGTCAGCAAAAACTTCAATTGACGGAATGAAGAATTGCACTCCGGAGTCCACTCCAAGGAATTGACTTTTTGTAAGAGGCATGTGAGAAGATACACAACGTCGGCAAACTTCGGAATAAAGCAGCGGAAGCACGAACAAAGCCTCAGGAAACCACGAAGCTCTTCGACGGAACGCAGTGCATTGAACGCCTCAACTGCTGCTGGCTTCTGGGGGTCAGGGTGGATGCCGATGCCCGAGCACAAGCGTCTGGCGGTCACCGAAGTCGCATTTCTTCGAGTTTAAAATTAGGCGAGCGTTTCGGATGTAGTTCCAAACAGTATCCAGGCGAGAGTTGCATTCACTCAACGTGCGGCCAAAGATGATGACGTCGTCGAGGTAGCACATGCAGATGTTCCACTTCAAGCCACGCAGAATGGTGTCAATAAACCTCTCGAACGTTGCCGATAAATTGCACAGACCAAATGCCTGCATGTTGAAATCAAAGAGCCCATCAGGGGTTAAAATGGCAGTTTTTTCTTTGGTCTTCTGTGCATCGGATTTTGCCAATAACCGGATCGTAAGTCTACGGAGGAAAAATAAGAGGCCGAATGTAAGCAGTCTATTGCAACCTCTATACGAGGCAGCGGGTATACGTCCTTTTTAGTCGTGGCATTCAGTCGGTGATAGTCGACGCAAAATCTCTAAGATCCATCTTTCTCCTTAACAAGGATTACCGGTGCTGCCCACGGACTGTCTGACTCTTGTACCACTCCATTTTGCATCATTTCCTTAACTTGGTTGTTGATAATTTGTCTTTCTGACTGGGAAACACGATATGGTTTTTCGCGAATGGGACTTGCCGCGCCAGTGTTCATGGTATGGCACGTTCGAGACAGGGGGTTAGGGATTACTTTGCCCTTCTGCGCAAAGTCAAATAACGAAACGTGCTGTAACAAACAGCACATTCATTAAAGTTTTGCGCTTGCTTGAGCCAAGCGACATATTTATCGTTGCCATAAGCGCCCCGTCCAAATATTGACAACCAGTTCTGTCACGTTCTTCCGGCACATCTGTGAGCTCGACCACTGATAAGGTCGCGTGTTCTTTGCTGACCGAAGCTAATTTCAAACAATATGGTAGTGTCACGGGCTCACAGGAACAGTTTACAGTCCATTAGCCAGTTTGTCCGCCATCGATCGACACCACACAATGGGGAACCAACACATTTTTCTTCACGCAGCTCATGTGCATTGGTTCTACGCTCGCATAGAAACTGTCAGATTCCGCGCCACGACAAACAGGAACACGTACGGTAGACAACGCAGGTATGAACGTATTGCCAAAGACACACAGCGTAGCTTGGTCATTCGCTGGAGTTTCCAGAAGTTCTGACGGCATCTGGCTACTCACAGACTTTCCCCGTGCGACAGTCTAGAGTGGCACCACATTCTCGCAAGAAGTCCATGGCGAGAATGACGTCATACGTCGACCGAGCAATAATCGGAAACTCTGTCGTTATCATAAAGCCTCCCAAAAGTACTTCAGCACTACAACCACCAATAGGGCGCAACGGCTCTCCATTCGCTCCACAGAACGTCGAAGTTTCATCCCAGGTAAAAACAACTTTCCGCCCTAACACGTCTTTAAAGAAGCACTCATCACGGAAATCGTTGCACCTGTGTCCACCAAGGCCACCACAGGCACATAATCCAGTAAAACATGCACTTGGTTTTTAAACACAGGCGGTATTTCTGTCAGTATCACGTTTCCAGCGACCTCACCTCATTGGCAACGCTGGCTAGTTTTCCGGTGGCGAAGAGGGCGCTTTGCGAAGCAGCGGTGAAGGAGAACGATGAGCAGGAGGTCGCGGTGGGGGCGTTAAACTCCTGTCAGATGCCGGGGAGTGGTTGCGGAAGTTGCTGGGCCAATACTTGTCATCTGGTGGTATGTGGGCCGGCCGCCAGACACCTTGAGGCTGTTCGAAGGGTCGTGAAAAGTCGAATGGTTGGTGATACCGAGGAGCCACCCGACGGTTGCAAAATCACGATATGTGGCCTGGCACACCGCAGGAATTGAACACCGGCAGAGGTCAAAATGTTGGTCGCTCGTCGTTGAATCAAGCGTCATCATTTGTTCTTGTGTAACAGATGTAGTGGTCGGCTACGTCGTAGCGAGACGTCGGGTGTCGAGGAAGCATGCGCTGAGAGCGTCGGTCATACCGCGACGCGGGAAATCTGGTTGTCGTCCTTGACTGTGGGGCTGGGCTGTACTCCACAGTGGCCGCGCTCATCGTCGGTGTCCATGGGGTCAAAGGAGGCACATCCATAGCCTCACATAGCAGACACAACTCGCGATGGTCAGCTGTCGAACACGACAATCCTCGGTGGGACAGTTCCTCACGAACAATATGTCGAATGGTAGAAAAGAGGTCGAGGCCAGGATCCGTGTCCACAACGGCAACAGTTGTAACGTTAGCCAGCCGACCAAACTTGGGCGCAATTCGACGCATCTTGTGCTTTTAAAACGTTCGGTAATGCTGAATGACGTCGGACACAGAACTGAGGCTTTCTTTTCCTATTAGAAATTTATACACGTCCTTAGAAATCCCTTTGAGCAGATGTCCAACTTTGTTCTCTTCCGACATGGTAGCACAGACCACCTTGCACAGCCTTAACACTTCTATGTAAGCGGTGCCTGTCTAACCTGGTAGCTGTGCGCGTTGCGACAGTGTTTGCTCAGCCCGCTTCCTTCTAGCAACCTGGTCGCCGAAACACACCCTGAGCTCTTAAACAAATGGATCCCACGTCGTGAGTGCGTCCTCATGGTTCTGGTACCATACCAGTGCAGTGTCGGTCAGGGAGAACACTACGTTGGCTAGTATAGCGGCTGCATCCCAACCGTTGGACGTGCCCACACGTTTGTACTTGGTGTGCCAGGCGTCGACATCTTCTTCGGCTGTTACTCTGAAGGATGGTGGAACTCGGTAGTATGGAAGCGGACCAGACAGTGCCGTCCTGGAAACGCCTGCTTCTTCGGGCATGTTGAAGTCACTCACGGCAGATAGTGGGAGACCGGTAAGTCGACGGCTTCGTCGAAGCTGTGGCAGTGATCGTTCCGTAGTTGAAGCGCTTACCCAGCTCATCCACCACTCTGTTACGTTTGAAAGAAACTGGTAGAGATTGAAAGGGGCCGCTTATTAGGTCGTGAGGGGCAGCTCAGAAGCGGCAGACTGGTTTGAGATTCTCCTGATCCTTTCTTTCCTTCCTCGCTCTGGGCGACAAGTGCGTTCATCATATACGCTTCTTTGTCTTCGTGCATGTGCGCAATATATATATGTATATATATATATATTATATATATATATATATATATATATATATATATATATATATATATATATATATATATATATATATATATATATATACTAAAGAAGTTTTTCCAATGTGCCAAACGTAATTGGGAAAAGAAGAGACTCAACTTAGTGGTTGCCTAATTTTATTTCCAACGATTTAGACTGGTAGACCGGACTTCGTCAGGGTTTCCGAACAAGTGCGACAGTATGTGAACATGCCGCATCGACATGGTGGAGCAAGAAAGAAACTGGAGAGAGTGACAAATTAGTGGTGGTTTACATGGGTGACATATGCTGTGTCGAACAGTTCTCTTCGTCTCATTCCCTGGAGCAAGCAAAAAAGTGTAGAGAGAAAGACAGAAAGCCGCGAGAGGCCTCATGCAAAGTGCGGCACGGGTGGTATGTATGGGCGAACAACAAATAAATGGGACCGCAGAATGCAAATAAACAAACTAAAACTAAAAAACTAAAAAAATAAATAAAATTATATAAAACAAAATAAAAAAATTGGGAGGAGGAAGGAGAAAAAAAAGAGGGAGATAGGGTGGCTTACCCGAGACAGCATAAGTCACCCATGTGAAACACCACTAATTTGTCATTTTCTTCCGTTTTTTCTTGCACCATCATGTCGATTCCGAATGTTCACATAGCGTCGCACTTGTTCACAAAACCTGACAAAGACCAATCCACCGGTCGAAACTGTTGGAAATAAACTTAAGGCAACCGCTAAGTTGTGCCTCTTCTTTTCCCAATGATGCATGGCCCACTAGAAAACTTCTTCAGTTATACAGCAATGGCTGTCATTCATCCCACTTCTGAGCGGTTGTGGATACGCTGCTCATGCGTTCCCGTTAGTTGCGCTGTCATCGGGGATTCCTCGATCAAGTATTTTCACCTAAACGTTCAACCCCATGGTACCTGGAACTCCCGCATTTTCGTCGTACCGCGGAGCACGTTTCAACGACGTCCCTGGCCTACTTCACCGTTTGCCACCAACACTGTCGAGCCTGGTGATTCATGTGGGAGCTGTGGACATTGCGGACAATGGGTGCGCACGGGCTGTGACGGATTTAAAACAGCTCGTTGAGCGCATTCAACAAGAGCGACCAAACCTTCAGCTGTCCACCAGCCTGCCACTACCCAGAGCCACGAACCGCTGACGCCGAGGTGCGAATAAGAGATTCGTGTATTGGATTAACAGAAAAGCATCCCGATTAGTGAGCCAAGTGTGTCGCTTGTGCCACCGAAAAGAACTTGGTGGCGGTGTCTTCTATCTGGACCATGCGTTCGACGGGAAGCCGCCTTGGAGGGTCCTCGCTGCTGATGACCTTCATCCAAGCTTTGAGGGCGTAGCGATGCTGGCGCTACACTTCAAAGTGCTACTCCCCACCAGGACGAGCCGATGGCACCCGCAGAACTTGCAGCCGGCCGGGAATGCTGCCCCCATTGGTGCCGGCTCTCCAGTGCCTGCTGCAAACATGGTCTTTCGAACTCTTCCTTGACGCAAAATTCTGTGCCACCTGCTCCGAGGCCTGTCACTGGCCCAACTTCACTGACGATGGCCTACAACCTACGCAGCTATTCGGGAGCTGCTCGACGACCCGCACTGCCGAACGCTAACTGACTGCCAAAGAGTTCAGGTATGGTTCATTTCCCCAAACCGCGATCACGCTCATTTCAGCAGATTAGGAAGATAATTGAAAAATGTGTACAATAAGACCTCCACCACTCGACCCTGACCAAATACTGAAGCTGTGATTTGGTACCGAAAAGCTTGTCTCTCAAGCTTAATCCCACAATGACAACATTAAGTCAAGAAGAAGAAGCACAGTGGGAGAAAACACTTTACAATGCATCGCTGCAGCTCATGCAGGTATCGGTGAATGAAAATCTCGTGAGGTTCATGAGAAAGAACAGCCAATTAGACGTCAGTCTGATCTCAGCTAGGAGGACATGAATGATCTCGAGAAAAATGAAAATCCAAAAACAGCAGTGGCAAAAGAACGAAAGCGTCGCAAACTAGAGCGGGAAGGGGTAACTGAGACGTTCACTAGACATGCACCTATGCCGGCGACCCCGATAGCTATAAACCGGCATGTGGAAACTGCGCCTCCGAGTGTAAATAATCTTTTTCAGCAAAGCAATATGCAGCCGAAATCAGACTGCTTTCAAAGGGCCTCTCAAATTTTCCCTCTAGTGGAAAATTTAGTAAATTTCAATTGTATCAGGATTTTGGTAACTTGGACAGAAATAGGCGTCTACGGGAGTTCTTCCATAACCATGAACCGAGCCGAACAGCATTCCCTGGTCCTTCTGAATAAACTTGGTCACCACCTGAACAGCGGGACAGACACCTAGACATGTATGTATCGGCAGTGCAAAAAAAAACATATTATCGGCTTGCTCAAAAATGAGGCGCTATTCAAACAACCTTTCCTCGGAAGAGCGTAAGTTACTGGAGCTCCTAAGCCATCGATGGGATTCTGTAATTAAGCCTGTGGATTACGGCAGTGCAATAGTAATATGAAATAAAGCTGAGTACCTGAGAGAAGGCTATCGGAATCTGGAGGACAAGAACTTCTATGCAGAACTTTAGGAGGACCCCACTAAATTATGTGAATCAGAAATAATCCATGAACTAAATTCACTGCGTAAAAGAACAGAAAAATCACGGCTGATTTGCTGAAGGCAATGCAACCAATTCAGCCTGCTCCAGGCCAATTTTACCTACTCCCTAAAATACACAAAGCCAACCACCCCGTCACCCTATTGTTTCAAGCAACGGTACAGTAACAGAAAGAATGTCAAGCACGCTTGACTTTATCATCAAGCATATTGTTCCAACTATCCCCTCATACATTAACTAACCACTTTCTCCATGAAATCACCGGACTCGAGGTTCCAAACGATAGCATCCTCGTGACAGTGAATGTAGTGTCACTTTACACGAACATCTCACAGTCCGATGGCATTGACACAACGGTCGCAGCTTTCAAGAGGGCCAGTGTGCCGGTGTGCTTAGATGAGGACAGGCAGTCAACGTTACTGCAGTTGGTACTCAGCCACAATAGCTTTGAGTTTGATAATACGCACAGTTACGTTCCGTTTCGTTCTTTCCACTCGCCTCTCGCTTGTTGCGCGACATTTCCTGCGGCCGCCAAGGAAGCCGAAGACGAGAACTTTTCATCTGCTAGCACCTTGAGGAAACGACCGCTCCGACATCATCTGGATATAGAGACGTTTATTCGTTTCTCTTCTCTCTCCTCACTGTCCCTGCACCCCTGGTTATATCCCCTGTCTCCCCATTCAACCACTCTTACAGTCCAATCGTAACGCACCATTCTTATAGTCCAATCAAAACGCACAGATGTGTCTCTCCTCGCCACAACCTCGAAGACCCACCGCCTCTTGCCCACTCTTCGGTTCTCCGCCGTCAATCAGGTTTCTTTCACACCGGTTCACCGAATGGTCGACGACGGGCGTTGCCAGGTCGTGGAAAAGCGCCTCCGAGTAAGTTCCCGCGATGCCGGGTTGACAGGCCATCAATACAATTGGCCCCTGCGCCAATGCCGTCGCCTCCGCTGATTCTGATTGTCCGGCGGATGCGTAAATGTACCTACCACGTGTACCTTCCACGTGTACCTTCCACGTGTACCTTCCACGTGTACCGGCCACCTGCAGCCTGGCTTGGTCTCCTGTAAGGCGCCATATTTGAGCCCGACAGCGGCACGGGAGTTGTCGCGTTCTTTGTGGCCAGCAGACAGTCTTCGTCCCGCATTCCGGTGGCCCTGCTTTCTTGTTGGCGAGGGGTCGCCGGCCGCTGGGTGGGTAACATAAGGTATTCGGGGAACGCACGAAGTTCGAGCCCAACACCTCCCCTCCAACTGTGTTGCACTGTATCTATGACATGCGACGCAAACACAACCACATATGCACACATGTTCACTGGCTCGACACGTGAGGCACCAACTGTCACTCGTACCTCGTTGACTCCGTCGCGCGCACGTGCTAACAAAGCATACACCCCCCTTAACTCGCCATCCCTTTTCTGCGTCATCGTTAGGAGTCACTAACCGCGACATTTGTCGGCATTAGCGTTAAGCCACCCCTTCTTGTGTTCAATTTCCAGGTTATACTTCTGTAGTGCCAATGCCCAGCGTGTCAGCCTAGCGCTCTGCGGAGCGGTTAGAGTCAGAAATTTGAGTGGGTTATGATCGGTAATCACCTTGATTTTAGCGCCAAACAGCCAAACATCCAACTTCCCCAGCGCCCAAATGATTGCATAGGCTTCCTTTTCTATTGTGGCCCATCGGGTCTGAGCCGGGCTAAGCTTCTTGCTCAGAAAAGCGATAGGGCACTTCTTGCCCACCAGATCCTGCTGTGCCAGGCACGCACCAACAGCGTAATCGCATGCATCTGTGGCGAGGATAGATTCTTTCCTCGGATCTGGTGCCTGCAACGCCGACGCCTGCACTAGACAGTTTTTCACCTTGTCAAAAGCTTACTGCGCCTCTGTATTCCAAGGTAATTTCTGCGGAATACGTCGGCCAGTTAGGTTAGTCGGAGGCATAACGAATTTGGAGTACTCGCGCACGTAGTTCCTATAATAGTTGCCTAGCCCTAATAAACTACGAAGTTGTTTCTTTGTTTCGGGAGCCGGGATCTGCTTTATCACCCTGACCTTCTCTGGATCGCCTTCTAATATCACTCCTACTGCAGTTACTCGGGCGTGATATGCGCGAAGCTTACTAGCGTGAATGGTTCTGCGTGAACCGTCCTCGAGCTCATCTAAATAACTGTAAGGTCGCAGTTTTTCGACCACTGTGATCGGTCCCTTCCACTTCGCCACTAGCTTCCCCTCTCCTTCCTTCTCGAGCCATAGTACTTGGTCCCCTGTGACAAACTGTTCGTCTGTGGCCCTTAAGTTATAGCGTCCTACGTACTCCTTCTGAGTGAGTTCACTCTGTCGGGTGGCTCCTTCGCTAGCTTTTTCCAAACTACTTCGGAACTTCGGAAGATATTCCGCTGCTGGCGTACCCAATGATACCGGCACTTCCCAGTCTCCTGACCAAGTCCTTTTGAGAATGGATAGGGGCCCGTTCGGCACCCGCCCGTACATGGGCTCGAACGGTGACCGCCCTGTCGTCGCATGTGGGACCTCACGATATGCCCATAACAAAAACGGAATCGTTTTATCCCACTCGCGTCCATGTTCGCTGACTATGTGAGAAAGTATTTTTTTGAACGTGCCGTTCCAGCGCTCGACTAAGCTGTTGCTTTGCGGGTGATCGGGCATGGAAAATCTCGGAGTTGCCCCAAGTCTTTGCAACATCTCCTGTGTCAACCTCGACGTAAAGTTGGTGCCCTGATCTGAGCGAATTGTCTCTGGCACCCCGTGTTGAGAAAATATCTGCTCTCCTAAATGACCTGCCCATGATGAATCGTGAGCCATTTTCAGCACTTCTTTGTGCCTGTGTGATGGTAGCACTAACTGTTTGCAGATGCGACCCGCGAGGTGTTCCTGATGATACAATAGCTCGTCGTCAACGAGCATGCCATGCGTTCCGGCCTTTGCCTGCGCCCAAGCATCTCGCAAAGCCGGGTCTGCTTCCTGAGCCTCACGAAACTCCTGTCGTTTGCTTTTGACCGGCTCGGAACCTTCGCTGTTGCTCTCCGCGGTTATGACGCCTGCCATCGCCCGTTGCTCCTCGCATGCCTCATCTGACAGCTCTACCATAGCTTCGGTCTCCTCGACTGCTGAACACTCGTCTAACACTATGTCACGTTTAACCCTTTCTTCGAGAAGCTGTGCGTAGTCGTTGGGCGTGATCAGCGCGTCGGTGCCGTCTAGCAGTTTATCTGTGATTGCACAAACCACGGCCGACTGCACCGCCTCGGACGTCACGTAAGGACTCCCTTCAGTAGCTATGAGCAGCACGTAAGCCAACTCAGCGATTACCTGTTGCCCGAACGCTCCCGTCAACTTTATCTGCGAACCCGTACTATCGTACTGAGGTACCACTGCCTTTCTGATGACGCTCACTTCCGCTCCTGAGTCTACCACGGCGTTTAATGATCGACCTGAGCTCTTAAGCGTTACAGTTTCCAGTGAGGGTTGTTTCTGCTCTTTACGCTGCCACAACCTGTCTGCCATTGCTATTTCTGACCCGAATGCAGAAGCCGTCACCCTCGCGACCACTGGACTGTTTTGTTGTCCTGCTGGCCTAGTACCTTGCCTTGCACCTGAGCCCTTATTGGGGCAATTCCTGGCAATGTGGTCGGCACCCTTACACTCAAAACATCGCCTTTTCCCGTTTACGTCCGTGGGTGTATATACCGCTGTTTTAGCTTTCTTTTGCCACTCCTCTATATTTGCCTTCTTTTGTGTTGCCTTGCACTTTTCGCTCTCCTCGAACCTCTCCGCAAGCCTAGCCACGCCACTGGGCAGCAAAAAGGACTACTGTTGATTACATATGACATGCGCTCTCGCTTCCGGGCTCATTCTTTCAAGCGATCCGCGACGACTAGCTGCTTGAGTTCCTCGAACGTGCCTACCTTTGAACTCTGGACATAATAATCGAAATACTTCTCAATGCGTACGGCAAACTGATCCCACGACTCCCTTTCTCCCTTTTTCGATCCCTCAAACAGCCTCTTGTACTCCGCCACCGAAAGCCTGAGACCCTCTAAAATGCTTGACTTAAGCTTAACATAAGCTTTGCGCTCCTGTGCTGTAAGCCTGCACAGCAGCCCACGTGCCCTTTCACTCAACTGTGGAAAACCTAGCCCGGCCCACCATTCGCTCGGAACTTCATACGACTCGAGCGTTGCCTCAACATCTTCGAACCACATTGGCGCAAGCGCCTCTTGGTTCGGCATTGGTGCCAGTACACCCTTTAACAAGCTTGCGAATTTCAGTCGCCTGTCTTCCTCTGACCTTCCGCCAAGCGCTACGCTGTCATCGCTCTCGTTGGACTCTGCCCCATTACGGGCTCGTAGCCGCTGGCTTTCCAACATCAAACGCTGCTTCTCTGTTTCCGCCTCAGCAATTTTTAATTGAAGCTGGAGCAGCGCTAGCTGCTGTTCCGACGCCGTATCTGACGTGACACTACCATGACCCCCCGTGCCGCTGTCGGCGACTCCCAACGCCTGCAAGTTTCCTGCCCCGTCCCCGTTCATTTCCGAGTTGTCCCTTTCTCTGTCTCGCAAGTTGTAATGCTTTGTCATCACCTGCGCCCAACAAAAAATCAAGAGGTACCCACCTGAAGTGGCCTTGCTGTGTGCTCTTCCTCCTCGGAATCCGGTGGACTAGCCTTGCTTCGTTGATCCCGCAGCGTGGTAGTCAGCTGAAGGTGGTTGTCGTCAGTCTCGGCCGATGTCGCTCCTCGCTGTCCTCCTCAGGTCAGCCATGCAGATCCTGTCGACTGCGCCAGTTACGTTCCGTTTGGTTCTTTCCACTCGCCTCTCGCTTGTTGCGCGATATTTGCTGCGGCCGCCAAGGAAGCCGAAGACGAGAACTTTTCATCTGCTGGCACCTTGAGGAAACGACCGCTCTGACATCATCTGGATATAGAGACGTTTATTCGTTTCTCTTCTCTCTCCTCACTGTCCCTGCACCCCTGGTTTTATCCCGTCTCCCCATTCAACCACTCTTACAGTGCAATCGTAACGCACCACTCTTATAGTCCAATCAAAACGCACAGATGTGTCTCTCCTCGCCACAACCTTGAAGACCCACCGCCTCTTGCCCACTCATCGGTTCTTCGCCGTCGCTCAGGTTTCTTTCACACCGGTTCCCGGAATGGTCGACGACGGGCGTTGCCAGGTCGTGGAAAAGCGCCTCCGAGTAAGTTCCCGCGATGCCGGGTCGACAGGCCATCAATACAATTGGCCCCTGTGCCAATGCCGTCGCCTCCGCTGATTCTGATTGTCCGGCGGACGCGTACGTGTACCTTCCACGTGTACCTTCCACGTGTACCTTCCACGTGTACCGGCCACCTGCAGCCTGGCTTGGTCTCCTGTAAGGCGCCATAATTGAGCCCGACCACGGCACGGGAGTTGTCGCGTCCTTTGTGGCCAGCAGACAGTCATCGTCCCGCATTCCGGTGGCCCTGCTTCCTTGTTGGTGAGGGGTCGCCGGCCCCTGGGTGGGTAACATAAGGTATTCGGGGAACGCACGAAGTTCGAGCCCAACACGCACTTTCTCCAAATAAATGGTACAGCTATGGGTGCAAAAATGGCTCCTAAACACGTGAATATGTTTATGGCATCTATTGAAGAACCTCTTCTTGCAAGCAGAACACTAAAGCCTTTCGTTTACAAAAGATTCTTAGGCGATATATTCATTATTTTGAACCACGGAGGGGAAAGTATGCTGTCATTCATAAATGATTTTAATTCAATTCACTCATCAATCTCGTTTACACACATCTACTCCAAGCCGACTATAAGGTTTCTCAATGTTACTGTTTAAATTACTGAGAAAATAATTCACATGAACCTATACCATCAGTACCTTCCATCAGTACCTTCATTTTAGGCCATCAGTACCTTCATTTTAAGAGTAGCCGTCGGCATCACTGCGAAACAGCCATCCCATACTCGCAAGCACACCAATATCTCCGAATTTGTTCGGACGTGTCCGATTTCGAAGGTCATGCGAAGGATCTTAAAACGGCTCTTGTTAAAAACAGCACCCAGAGAGAATCATTGATGATGCTATAAGCCGGGCACGTAGTTTAGATAGGTATGAAATTCTTTCGGGCTCGAAACCACACCATTAAAAAAAACTAAACTAACCTTGTCGCCACATACTCGTCCACACTACCGCACCTTAATTATATCCTTAAGAACATTTTAACATTATAAAGCATAGTGCGCGTCTATCCTCAATTTTAATGGAGCCGCCACGAGTGGTCTACCGCCGTGGAAGGAACATAAAAGACATCCTAGTTAGAGCTAAGACGACCGAATCTGAAAGCAGTGAATCGGGTTACAAGCCAAGTGGGAAACCACGCTGCCAAGTCTGCAAACACATGACCACAACCTGTGTTGCCCAGGCTTCGTCCTCAGACTTTCCATTAAAAATTCAGAACTCGCTGAATTGTGACAGCCAGAACGTGATATATATGCTGCATTGCGATGTCTGTGGCCAGCAGTATATCGGTCTGACGATTATGGCGTTCAGACTACGTTTCAGTAACTACAGAGCCCACGCACACATTCTGCCGAATTTTCCTCTTTCGAAGCATCTGAACTTGCTAGAGCACTCATTCGAGAAAGTACGAGTCACCCTACTACAGTCAGGCTTCCGCGGAACGAAAGGAGTCATACTCCCTACAGGAACGAAGGGAGTCATACTTCATCCTCAAGTTTCAAACACTAACACACGGCATCAATGGAAGTATCGGTAACCTATCGTTCCTTAGGGCGTGCTTAGACGAGATGAGACAGGAATCAATTCTGGCGTAATTTATTTTTTAAGTTTTTTAATTTTTAGATTATTATAATATTACCAATATTATATTATTTCTTGATAGGCTCAAAGGAATTGCCCAAAAGTTTTAGAGGGAATGGACCAACCGAACAATTCTACATGTTCTGTTCGTATATCTATCTTTAATGTATTTATTTCTTTATTATTTATTATTATTATTTTTTCAATTTTGTGTTACCTCTTGTCTGCACTTCCCTAGTTTCCATATTTGTGCACATCTCCCGCACCCTAACACCTATTGCCTCATGTTGGTTATTATTTTTTTTCATTTTCACCTTCATCTTTCCTGATATTTTTAGTCATTCCGTTTAACTTATGGGCAATTATCTGTAAGTGGGAAAGCCCAACCGGTGGCAGCTGGTTTCAATCACAGCGCTTCGAGGAGTGGCACAACGGGGCTGGATACATGCATGCAGCCATATTGACAACATGTGTCTTTTGGCTCTAGATTTAGCCTTTCCTTCTCGAACGGCCTTGTGTGCTTTCACTATCTTGGCCCCAAAATCTGCCCCCCCCCCACATATGGAACGTGTCAGTATCGATTCAGCGACAACGAAACACTTTTTTCTCCTTTGCTTTTTCCCAACTGGCCACAGAAGGAGCCAGATTGGGGCCCTCTCTGCCGGAGTCCCCCGTTACCCTACAAGTGATTGCCTGCCACCCAAGCTCACGAACAATGTTCCTCCGCGACTTTCAAAGACGTGCTGCCTAAGCCGCCCTATTTCCATCTTTCCTTCTCCTTCCTCCCCCCACTTTGTATTCTTTTTCTCTATCTATTTTTTTTTACTTTCTTAAGTTTTATTTTTGTTTATTTGCATCGCGCGATCCCATTTGCTTGCTTCTCTCTCGTACATACGACCCCTGTAGCACTTCGAATGAAGCCTCTCGCAGCCTTCTGCCTTTCTCTCTATTTTTTTTTGCTTGCTCCAGCGATTGAGACGAAGAGAACTGTTCGACACAGCATACGTCACCTATGTAAAACACCACTAATTTGTCGCTCTCTCTCGTTTCTTTCTTGCACCACCATGTCGATGTGGCATGTTCGTATAGCGTCGCACTTATTCGCAAACCCTGGCGAAGATCAGTCCACCAGTAGAAACCGTTGGAAATAAAATTAAGCGCCAACCGCTGATTAGTGTCTCTTCTCCTATATAATATAATATATATATATAGTATATATATATATATATATATATATATATATATATATATACAGAGAACAAGAGACAACAGCTTATCCTGGGCCAACTGTTCTTATTCTGACTTCTTTCTTCTCTTCCTTGCTCTAGCTATCAGCGCGCCGGAGCCCCAGTGTCTTTCTTCGTCATGACACTCGGCCATGACTGCGCGCGCGCGGAGCTCGCGACAAAGTTTCTGGTGGGCAGGCTTTGCTGCATCGTGGTGGTCAGCCCGGACCACAATGCAAGATGGATCGACGGTCTGGGGAAAGCGTCTCTCGTGGACGGCACTGGCTGCCTCGAGCCGGTCACTCTTTTGCATGCCACGATGTCTCCTGAAAAAAGTGCTGTGGACTCAGCCGGCCGGCACTGGCTGCCCCGTTGCGGCAAACGCTCTCCGCTATGCTGCGATTGGGTCCGGGTATCTGCCAGAAGTAGATCTGGTGGTCGATACTGGCTGCATCTCGGAGGTCGGCCTCGACCACGCTGGAACTGGGTGCCGGAGTCTGCCACAAGTCTATCGGGAGGTCGAGACTGGCTGCATCGTGGTGGTTGGTCTCGGCCATACAGAGACTTTCTGTGGGAAATAGCTAAACATGCACCTCACAGCGCGCTTCGGACGGGCCGCAAATCAGCGGCTGACGTAAAACGCCGGACGAGGGTTGCCGAAAGTGTATCCCAAAAGACGCACTAGGTGCCTTGGCTGGTGTCGAGAGTGGGTACGCAACTTCTGTGATGTGTGGCAGAAAACATGATTCCCGGCTGGTCTTGGCATCTGCAGCAGGACATCCTGTGAACCTGTCATTGTATTGACAGCGTCTGTGGGGTCCCTCTCGTGGACGCGATGACTCGCCTTGCGGGGCTGTCGAATACTCTGGTCGGTGACCATGGCTATCTCGTAGCGGTCGCAGCACGCTTACCAGGCAATTCCGTTGGTACAGTTTGGGCCACTGTTCTTCATTGCTGTCGGTGTTCTGGATAGGCTGCGATGCCGATTGCTGAGGCCCGACGGTGGTCTTGTTGCCTGTTGTCAAAGTGGAGGACTGCGATGAGACATCGAGCTGCCGCCCTACTTGAGCTTGATATATGGTAGTGGGCGCGTTGACGAAGGGTCCAGCTACCCTGTGCCCCTCTGTATCTCCCCCCACGAAAGAGGATGGGGTGGCCGATGGCTGACACGAATTTGGGTCCGGTTCCAGCGACGAGTCTGCAAGCTCATTTGGAGAACTGGAGTACTCAGCTGGAGCCTCGAGATGGAACCCTTCTTGAACTCCATCCTCAGTACCGGTCAGGTTGGACGAGGGGGGCGGTGGAGAGGCGGTAAGGATAAGGACCAAAAGCAGCTATGAGCTTGCAGCTGCACTCCGCTCATGACTGCTGCTTCTAGCCTTCATACCGGTGCCATGCCACTGCACCTTTCCGAAGATGGTCTACAGCCACGGTCCATTTCTGAGACACTGTCCAGGCCTCACGCATTGCTATTTCATTGACGGTTGCCACCCAGCTGTCTGCGTCGTTCCGGACTCCATGGAATTCCGGTAGTTCGCAGACGGCTGGTGCTTGTGAGGTGGCAGGTGGCAACGGAGAGATCACCGACGCGAAGCAGTCGAGCTGGTGTGAGAGCTCGATGAGAGAAGACCGAAGCTCCCTGCGTTGCTCCGGGGTGCTTGCCTTCAGGTCGTATGAGGTAGCTACATCCAACACTGCGTTAATGTCACACAATGCTGGCAACATTGTAGCAGCTCGCTCGGCGATCAACGCTGTCAGTTTGTTAGCCTCGGCGTGGAGCAGTGCGATGGTACGCCGCAGCTCCACGGCACTGTCGCACGAGACTTCTGAACCGCTTTGGTTCGCGTCTGTGAAGTAGGTGGTTCTAGTAGTACTCACGGTGGTGACACGCATGTCCAAGGAAGCATGAACAGCGGTTCTTGGCGGCTCATGTGTTGGAAGAGCACCGGACAGGGAATACAGGCCGTGGGAAGCTTGAACAGCCCAAAGGACAGGAGCCCGTGCATATTACGGCCGCGAAGTGGTAGCATAGTGTTCATTGGGTGATGCCCTGGTACCACAGAGGAGGCATGGACACTGTCCACTGATGGTCCGATGGGCAGCTGAAGCGGCGGCCGGGTTGTTGACTCCATCGCCAAAGAAGCGTGAACCGCGTTCCTGGATGGAGAAGCCCGCGCTGCCGACGAACCACAAAGACACGTACCGGTGGCTTTCCGCAGAGGGTTCACTTGTCGGCTTGCGCTGACAGCAGAATTTATAGCTAAGGACGCGTGGACGGCGTCCCTTGTGAAATGTTATCGGTAACGTGTACTGCAGCCGCCGAGGACGCCTTAACGCCGTCCCCGAACGGTGGTGGCAGTGGTGCCAGGTGAAGAGCTGCCGAGGAGGCCTTGACGCCGTCCTCAAACGGCGCTTATCACGGCTGTGCTGAATGACGAAGCCGGGACGTAAGACTTCTTCTTTGTCGACTTCGTCATTGTGATGAGCGAGACAGAGAACAAGAGTCAACACCCGATCCTGGGCCAGCTGTTCTTATTCTTACTTCGTTCTTCTCTTCCTTGGTCTAGCTATCCGCACGCCGGTGCGCCAGTGTCTTTCTTGATTGATTGATTTGTGTGTTTTAACGTCCCAAAACCATTATTTGATTATGAGAGACGCCGTAGTGGAGAGCTCCGGATATTTTGACCACCTGGGGTTTTTTAACGGGCATCCGCCTCCATCGGAAACCAGTGTCTTTCTTGATCATGACAATATATATATATATATATATATATATATATATATATATATATATATATATAGTCCAGTAGATCCTCCGTGAGCGATCACAACGTGGTTTATTTCGCGGCAATATATATATATATATATATATATATATATATATAAATATATATATATATATATATATATATTGTACCGAAGCATAGTGGCGCCAGCTCTGTGCCAGCGTGAAAGAAGACGTTGACGTCCGTGTGTGGCTCGTGCTTGCCGGGTCCCTGCCTGTACCAGCTTGTTGCCGCTAACGTTTCTCGAATAATAACCTGTGTTTTTACGCAACCTTGCTCGTTGCATTTGGTGGAAACGTGCTGGGTAACGTCCTGGAGCTCCGCAGCCGTAAGCTACCATCTCAGTCCCCGATGACCGAGCGCATCGATCCCTCACAAGGCTCTTCCACGCTGCCACCTGCCATGTGTTCTGGTGTACTTCGTCTGCGTGACCCACCAGTGTACTACGGCACTGAAGATCAAGATGTCGAGGACTGGCTGGCAGAGTACGAGCGTGCCAGCGCGATTAACAAGTGGGATGGCCCTGCGAAGCTGACTCACGTCATCTTCTACTTGACGGATTTGGCCACCATATGGTTCACCAACCACCAAGCCGACATTTCCACTTGGTCGGTTTTCAAAGAGGCGGTCACCTCGTTTTTCGGTCGTCCAGCCATGCGTAAGCTTTGTGCTAAACTGGGCCTGCGGGGACGATTACAGCGAAGTAGTGAGAGCTTCACGAGCTACATTGAGGATGTGATTAGCCTCTGTAGTGGAGTTGATACGAGGATGACGGAGTCTGAGAGAATAAAGAATTTATTGAAAGGCATTGATGACGACGCTTTTCATATGCTTGTGGCCAAAGACCCACAGACCTTCACGGCCGTGATTCAGCTATGTCAAAGTTTCGATGAGCTGCGCAAGCAACAAATTTATACACGTCGCGCTAATACGCAAACAGCTGATAATTCGGCTTTGAAGTGCAAAAGCAGTGGCCCTGACTACAGCGTGTTAATGCCTCAAATTCAACAGTACATCCGGCAAGAAGTTGCTCGACAGCTCTCTCTTGTCGCCACCACCAACGAGACTCCCACAACACTGGACCACTCACTTCGCCGTGCTACTCAGACGCAAGTTGCCGAGGCTCTCCCTTCGCCTGCGTCCCCAATTTTAGCACCACTGACTTATGCAGAAGCCGTCCGCCGACCTCTTGCCCAACCGCCGATCCCTTCATATGGTGCAGCGACCAACTACTACAGGTCACCAGTTTCCGTTTATCCGGTAAATCGGCCCTTTCCACCACCTCGAGCACCTGTAAACTCTTCGCGTACTCCGGATTACCGGCCCGTCTGCTACAACTGTGGTATTCCAGGACATGTCGCGCGCTACTGTCGTCGCCGTGGGTTCTATTTCAATGATGTTCAGCATTCCGGCAACATACCTCGGCAATCAGAATCGCATGTGACACCTGAATCACATGACCCCCGCTCACGTCGACCAAACTTCAGCCGACGTCGATCTCCTTCAGCCCGTCTTCGGTCTCCTTCCCCCAAGCTTCGCCGTTCCAACCACGCCCAGGAGGAAAACTAACAGTCGCTGTTCCTCAGGCAAGAGCTGCGCCACCGACGAAATTTCCAAGGCCTCATCTTTCGCCCCCTAACGAGATAGCCGTGTTTGGGGACGGTTTCGCCACAACTGCTCTTGTCGCAACAGGTGCCACTATTTGTATAATCAGCGAAGTGTTATGCCGCAAACTGAACAAAGTGACGACTCCACTGGTTGAAATTTCTTTACGCACAGCGAGTTCGCAACTTGTCCAACCTTCTGCCACATGCAGTGCTCGTGTTGTGATTAAAGGAGTGTTTTACATCGTTGAATTTGTCGTCCTTCCGCATGCGTCTCATGAAATCATCCTTGGAAGGAACTTTCCGCTAATCATGCGGTTGTCGATTGCGCTCGTGCTTAACTCGTTTTGTTTCCATTCAGCACGGCATTCATAGATCTCCTTCGCTCACCCAAAAAGGTGATTGTCGCCGCTAACGTCGTCATTTCTGCTTTTTCGGTCGCCATTGTATCTCTTTTGTGCAACTCCGTTTCCGATTCAACTGCCCTCTTTAAGCCGTCACAAGAATTTGCTCGTCGCCGCCACCTTGTCGTCCCGTTTGCCGTCATAAATCTTGCCGATGGCTCTAGTGCCATGTACGTGTGCAATCCGTTCCCTTGTCCCGCTACCTTATTGCATGGTGAATGTATTGGGAGTCTTGACACTTATGATAACATCTTTCCTTTCGATGGCCGTTCTGATACGACACCGATGTCTGTGAATGCTGTCACAGCTGCCACCACGCCCTCACTACCTGACGAAGACGTTCTGCTGCGCAGTGTAGACACCGGCCTTACGCAAGACCAGCGCAATCAGCTCATTCAACTACTTGACCGTTTCCGCGCCTCTTTCGAACACGGACAACCTCTATTGGGACGCACGTCAGTTGTTGCTCACCATATCGACACCGGTCATCATACTCCACTTCGTCAGCACTCCTACCGCGTCTGCAGGCTGAGCGTGACGTCATCTCTCAACACGTCGGCGAGATGCTGCAACGTGGTGTTTTTCAGCACTCACACAGTCCTTGGGCTTCGCCAGTGGTCCTCGTGCGAAAAAAGGATGGCTCTATCAGGTTTTGCGTGGATTATCATCGACTAAACAACATCACACGCACGGATGTTAATCCCCTGCCACGCATTGATGACGCCTTGGATTGCTTTCAAGGTGCAGAGTTTTTCTCTTTACTGGATCTGCGCTCTAGATATTGGTACGTGCCAATGACTGAACCAGACCGTCCAAAAACGGGGTTTGTGACCCCTGACGGCTTATATGAATTTAATGTAATGCCCTTCGGTCTTTTCAATGCACCTGCGACGTTTGAAAGAATGATGAACAGTGTCCTCAGGGGACTTAAATAGGACATATGTCTTTGCTATTTAGATGACATAGTTGTATACTCGGCGAATTTCGAAACTCATCTTTCCCGTCTGGAACAAGTTCTCCAGTGCCTTACGGCAGCCGGGTTGCAACTAAACTTCAAGAAATGTCGTTTTGGGGCCCACAAAATCACAATTCTCGGCCACGTCATTTCAAAAGAAGGAATATCGCCAGACCCTGCCAAACTGCGCGCCGTTGCCGAGTACCCCAAGCCTACTACCCTAAAGGAGCGTCGTAGTTTTGTAGGCTTGCGTTCCTTTTTTCGGCGTTTCATTCGCAATTTTGCCTCTATAATTGCACTTCTGACTCAGCTTCTCTCCCGTAGCGTGGACCTCTCTGGCTGGAATTCCCACTGCGATGACGCATTCACGGCGCTGCGCCGGCTACTCACGTCTCCGCCTGTTCTCCGCCACTTCGATCCCAATGCACCCACTGAAATTCACACGGATGCAAGCGGTATCAGCCTCAGTGCCATTCTAGCTCAACGCAAGGATGGCTGCGACGAGTACGTTGTCGCCTACGCCAGCCGTACCCTAACGAAGGTAGAGTCCCACTATTCCGTCACGGAAAAGGAGTGCTTGGCTATCAATTGGGCTATAGGAAAATTTCGCACTTACCTTTACGGACGCCAGTTTGAAATTGTCACAGATCACCATGTTTATGCTGGTTAGCGTCCATGAAATATCCTACTTGCCGCCTCGCTCATTGGGCTTTACGCCTTCAGCAATACGATATCCATGTTGTTTATCGCTCAGGACGCAGACATTCAGACGCCGATGCACTATCCCGTTCTCAACTGCCGCCTGACCTTGCCTGCTTATCAACTGCCATTTGCGATTCGTCATCGTTGAGCATCACTGACATGCCATCCGAACAGCGCGAGGATCCTTGGATCAATCATTCGCTCGACGTCCTCTCTCACAGTTCGTCAGAAACTACTTCGCACTCCCTCTCTCGTCAAGCAAGACACTTTGCTGTCCGTGAAGGCTTGTATCGCCGCAATTACGTGACGAACGGCCGTAGGTTGCTCCTTGTCATCCCTCGTCATTTGCGTTCGGACATCTGCGCTGCCTTTTACGATGACCCTCAGTGTGGCCACGCTGGAGTATTTAGGACTTACTCTCACCTTCGCCCAAGATACTACTGGCGCGGCATGTATCGGCATGTTCGCCAGTACGTTAGGTCATGCACCACGTGTCAACGACGCAAGACGCCTTCTAACAGCACTTCTGGCCCTTTACAACCCTTAACCTACTCAGCGAGACCATTCGACCGCGTCAGAATTGATATTTATGGTCCTCTACCCAACTCTCTTCGAGGCAACCGGTGGATTATCGTCGCCGTCGACCATTTGACACGCTACGCTGAAACATCTGCGCTGCCTGCTACCACTGCGAAAGACGTTGCGTCCTTTCTTCTTCACCATCTCACTTTGCGACACGGTGCACCTCGTGAATTACTGAGTGACCGTGCACGCGTGTTTCTCTCGAACGCCGTCGACAAGCTGCTCAAGGCATGTCGCACTGTCAGTTGGAAATCCTCGGCATACCATCCTCAAACCAATGGCATGACGAAACGCTTTAACCGTATCCTTGGAGATATGCTTGCCATGTACGCCTCTGACGACCACACTAATTGGGACCAAATACTCCCTTTTGTCACGTACGCGTACAACTCTGCGCCGCCAACAACCACTGCCTTTTCTCCTTTCTTCCTCCTGTACCGACGTGAACCATTATGCTCCATGGACCCCATTCTCCCTTACAGGCCTGATGTTTCCGAAGCAGCTGCTTATGCCGAAGAGTGTCGTCAACTCGCTCGCTCATTTACCGCGCAAGGCCAATGGGGCCAGAAAACTGACCACGATTCCTCAGCGTCTACTGTACACTATAACCCAGGAATGCTGGTTTGGCTCTGGGTCCCGTTGTCACAGAACGAGCGCTAAACAAGAGCGCGCCGCCAAATACTTGCGACAACGGGCGGCAGAAACGCCGCGAGGTAAAAAGAAAAAAAAGAAAGCAAACATCCAGGGCTTCGGGCGCGCGCTCTCCCCGCAGAAGCACGGCTTCGCAGACGATCCTCCTCACCCCACATCGGCGGCCCAGCAAGACCGCGATTTTTCTAGAACGAAGGAGGCGGGGTCAGACCGAGTGAATCATCCTCGGGAGAGGGCAGTCGAACCGTCTCGTGCCTCTCCCCAGCCATCGCTGCGTATCGCGCCGACGAAATGACGAGAAACATCTGGAAAGTCGCGCGCAAGGTATTTAACCGAGCAGCCGAGACGAGAAATCAGGAGGAGACGAAAGTTAACGCCAGAGCGCGTAGGAATTCCGCCGTGTAGTCGGCGAAGGTTCTGCCCGTAGTGACAGAACAGGAGGAGACGGAAGTGAGCGCCGGAGTGCGTAGAGAGTCCGCCGTGTAGTCGGCGAAGTTTGTGGTCTGTAGGGACGGCTCGAGCTACAGGCAAGAGTGGGTGTTTACCGCTATCGAGCGAAGACCCGTAGCAACCGCTGCGAGTGTGAAGCGGACGTGTTCCGGAGAAGAAGTTGAAGTTTGAAGAGTGGCCAATTGAAGACGGGAGGTTTCCTGGAAGAGTACTTCGAGAGCTGCGGAACGACAACAACGCTGGACTTTGAGTGAGTGATTCTCGGAAGAGTTTCATTCAGACTTTTGTTCCAAGGACTTTGGACTGAATAGGTTTTATATCTCTTTAGTCTTTAAGTGTCTTGGTTGTTCAATGCATGCGACTGCATTGTAGTGCGTATTGTTGTCTGTGTCCGTTGTTTCAAGTGTGGTTGATTGTACTGTGTAGTACATTGTCTGTTTGGTGACGTATTGTATGTAACTATTGTGGAGTGTGCATACGTGTGTATTGTTTTTGATCTGCCGTTAATGAGAATATAATTTTGATTGTTTATCAACTCTCGGCTCTGTCTTGTTCTTTGGGCCACAGCCGGCGTCCGCTGGCGCACCAATAAGGACCACTTCTAAATTGTCCACGCTTTCGTGGTGCGGTTCGGGGGGCCGATACTTCGGCTCTTGGAATTAGCACAGCGATCGCCTCCCTAATAAACGGGACAGGTGGGACAATTAATCTGGCGTCCGCGATACAGGACCTTTTGGTGCACAGTGTGTCCAAAGCAGTGAGAAAGAGCCTCGAGTTGTTGATAGTGCTATCGGAACGATTTTGTGTGTTGTTCGGTGTTCTCGTTAACGAGTGCAGGAGAGTGTTCCGATAGACTGATTTAGGCAGATACTTTTTGCACGCGGCAAGGTTTTATTTGCGAGTTACGAGACACAATGGATCTCGAAAAGTTAGTTGCTCTTGGTGAGAAGAAGGGTCTTTCTGGCGCCGAACTACGGAAGTGGGTAAGCCAGAAGGAGAAAGAGGCGGTGGAGAGAGAAAGGCTGGCCGCTGAAAGGGCGAGAGAAGAAAGAGAAGCAAAGGAGCGACAGCTGAAAGAAGAAAGAGAGGCAAAAGAGCGACAGCTGAAGGAAGAACGAGAGCAGCAATTGAAGTTGGAGCTGGAGCGAGAAAAGTTGGCAGCCGAAAGGGCGAGAGAAGAAAGAGAGGCAAAAGAGCGCCAGCTGAAAGAAGAAAGAGAGGAAAGGGAGCGGCAGCGGCAGCACAAGATGGAACTCGAGCGGCTCCATTTGCAACAGCGAAGTGAAACTCCCGTCCAAGCTAGAGTTGAAAGCAGCGAACGGGAAGATCACGGCTTCCGCTTGAACCCAAGCAAGCTGCTCGTAGCGTTTGATGAAAGGAAGGACGACCTAGACGCGTACCTCCACCGATTTGAGACGATTGCGAAGAGCCAGAATTGGCCGGAACATCAATGGGCAACTGCTTTGAGTACTTGCTTGAGTGGTGAAGCGCTCAGTGTGTACGGTATGCTGACGCCGACCGATGCAGCCAACTACGCAAAGGTGAAAGCTGCTTTGTTGAAGCGATTTAGATTCACTGTGGAAGGATTCCGGGACAGATTTCGGACAGGAAAGCCAGCTGACGGTGAGACAGCTACGCAGTATGCCGCCCGACTTTGCCATTATTTCGACAGATGGATTGAGCTTTCAGGGACAGCACAGGAGTACGATGAGCTTAGAGAGCTGCTAATTAAAGAACAATTTCTTACTAGTTGCCACCCAAGCCTGTCGCTGTATTTGAAAGAGAGGAAGGCTGAGTCATTTGAAGGAATGCTTGAATTGGCTGATCAATTCTTAGAAGCGCAAGGAGGAACTAATTTGGCCAAGGTCAAGAAGGATTGTCCCGATGATTCGAAAAATTCGGCACCCGAACAAAAGAAGCGTGCACCGGAGAGTGTTCCGCGATGTTTTCTGTGCAACCGAGTGGGTCATCGCGAGAAAACTGTCGAACGATCTTTACGAGCCCTCCGGCAGTAAAATGTTTTAAGTGTGGTCAGACTGGGCACAAAGCAGACGCTTGTCGGAACGGAGTGAGTCAAACTCACCAGGTATCTTGTGTGCAAGCGGCACCGAAATCTGATAATAATGCCGTCACTGATGGATTCGTAGAGTTAAAGAATGGGGAGAAAATTCCTATTGTGGGGGCTGTAATGTCAAAACAGCCAACCGGTGTTACGAAGGGAATGCCAACGCTTCCTGGAAAGATTGCAGGCAAGAAGATTACGGTTCTAAGAGACACCGGTAGCTCCACGGTTATCGTGAAGAGAAATTTGGTACGGGAAAGAGAGTTGACAGGCAGAACGAGACCGGTTTGCCTAATTGACCGTACGGTCCGGATGCTTCCCGAAGCAGAAATTGAAGTTGAAACCCCGTACTTCAGCGGGAAGGTTACTGCTTTATGCATGACGACCCCCCTGTATGACCTTGTCATCGGAAACATCGACGGGGCGCGAGGGCCAAGTGATCCAGAATGTTTGGGAGAAGACCCGAAGATAGAGCCCTCGCCAACACAGCGGCCGCGAGATACAGTGGAGGAGCATCCCGTGACGGATCTCACTACAGCCCAAGGTGAAGCTGCGGCGCAAGAGACAGCGAAGGAGAAGACGATCGTGTCGAATAAGTTCACGGGCCGAGCAACCGGACTTACGTCGGCATGACCTCAACCGACCGACAGTGTAAAGGAGACGGAGTTGACCAGCCGGGCAAAATGTAGAGGCATGATCAAGCGGGTAAATAAACAGACAGGACCCGTCGAATGTAATGACGCATTAACGGTGTCGGAAAAGACAACGATGGCTGAGACGACGCCTCAGATATCGTCGTTGGAAAAGGCTCGCCGAAAAAGAACGTGGAAGCACAAGAAGAGATTGAGCGAGCACCGCAAAAAGGGGCGCAAGCGCTGTTCGAAGTATTCAGGATAAGTGCTGAGGTCGAATCAGAATGTGTTGGGCAGTGCTGAGTGCCATATGTTGTGTTATTGTTCTTGTTATCCTGTGTCTCAAGTGTATGTCGAGCGAGTCAGTGTTCTGTGCGATGGTGTGATGTATAGTGTTGTATAATTGTTGGATAGACAGAACTTTGTACGTTTGTATTGTTTAGAATGTGTGATGAAGTGTTGTAGGCATGTACCTGTGGCTATATTTCATGTGTTGTGGAATTGAACTACATTGTACGATTGTATTGAGTGATATATTGTGAATGTGAAGTGTCATGAGCGACGGATTGTGTTACAGTCTGTGAGAATGTGTGGTGACTGTTCGCGCTCGTTTGTGTGGTTTTGAATATTATGAGATAATATTCTTAAAGTGGGGGGCAGTGTCACAGAACGAGCGCTAAACAAGAGCGCGCCGCCAAATACTTGCGACAACGGGCGGCAGAAACGCCGCGAGGTAAAAAGAAAAAAAAAGAAAGCAAACATCCAGGGCTCCCGGGCGCGCGCTCTCCCCGCAGAAGCACGGCTTCGCAGACAATCCTCCTCACCCCACATCGGCGGCCCAGCAAGACCGCGATTTTTCTAGAACGAAGGAGGCGGGGTCAGACCGAGTGAATCATCCTCGGGAGAGGGCAGTCGAACCGTCTCGTGCCTCTCCCCAGCCTTCGCTGCGTATCGCGCCGACGAAATGACGAGAAACATCTGGAAAGTCGCGCGCAAGTTATTTAACCGAGCAGCCGAGACGAGAAATCAGGAGGAGACGAAAGTTAACGCCAGAGCGCGTAGGAATTCCGCCGTGTAGTCGGCGAAGGTTCTGCCCGTAGTGACAGAACAGGAGGAGACGGAAGTGAGCGCCGGAGTGCGTAGAGAGTCCGCCGTGTAGTCGGCGAAGTTTGTGGTCCGTAGGGACGGCTCGAGCTACAGGCAAGAGTGGGTGTTTACCGCTATCGAGCGAAGACCCGTGACAACCGCTGCGAGTGTGAAGCCGACGTGTTCCGGCGAAGAAGTTGAAGTTTGAAGAGTGGCCAATTGAAGACGGGAGGTTTCCTGGAAGAGAACTTCGAGAGCTGCGGAACGACAACAACGCTGGACTTTGAGTGAGTGATTCTCGGAAGAGTATCATTCAGACTTTTGTTCCAAGGACTTTGGACTGAATAGGTTTTATATCTCTTTAGTCTTTAAGTGTCTTGGTTGTTCAATGCATGCGACTGCATTGTAGTGCGTATTGTTGTCTGTGTCCGTTGTTTCAAGTGTGGTTGATTGTACTGTGTAGTACATTGTCTGTTTGGTGACGTATTGTATGTAACTATTGTGGAGTGTGCATACGTGTGTATTGTTTTTGATCTGCCGTTAATGAGAATATAATTTTGATTGTTTATCAACTCTCGGCTCTGTCTTGTTCTTTGGGCCACAGCCGGCGTCCGCTGGCGCACCAATAAGGACCACTTCTAAATTGTCCACGCTTTCGTGGTGCGGTTCGGGGGGCCGATACTTCGGCTCTTGGAATTAGCACGGCGATCGCCTCCCTAATAAACGGGACAGGTGGGACACCCGTCTACCCCTCCCGGTCTTTCCACGAAGCTTTCGTCAAAATACCATGGCCCCTACCGTGTGGTGCGGCAAACATCTCTTGTCAACTATGAAGTTGAGCCCATTGATCCACCTTCGGACCAACGCTTCCGTGGGCGTGAAAGAGTACACTCATCACGCTTCAAACCGTGCTATGACCCTTTTGTCGTGTCCTTTCCCTAGGTCACCAGGTTGGCTCCTGTCTGCGCGGGGAGTAACTGTACCCAAGCATAGTGGCACCAGCTCTGTGCCAGCGTGAAAGAAGACGTTGACATCCGTGTGTGGCTCGTGCTTGCCGGGTCCCTGCCTGTACCAGCTTGTTGCGGCTAACGTTTCTCGAGTAATAACCTGTGCTTTTACGCAACCACGCTCGTTGCAATATATATACATATATATATATATATATATATATATATATATATATATATATAATATTGCTACGTAACTGACATATCAGCGGTCAGAAGACGACAACGAGGAAGTGGTCTCTCGGTTGTGCGTGCTGTCCTCCATCTTAGTCGACGCCGTACGTATCAATTTGAATATAGATTTTAAATAGACACGCCTCGTGTCATTTTTACGTAATATCTTTGTGGTGGAGGTGCTGGGTACTTCCCCGTCTTCATCACGAAGCTCCGCAACGGCCGCATCATCTTATGTCCAACCATGTCACAGGTTGAACAACCATCGTCTTCACCACCTGCCCCTTCCGTGACTTCCACATACGTCGTTCTACCTCCTGCTCGTGATCCCGGGGTATTTTCCGCTCAGGATGGCGTTGGCGTAGACAAATAGATCAACATGTACGAACGGGTCAGCGCAAGCTATAGGTGAGACCTGACTGTTATGCTTGCCAATGTGATTTTTTAACTCGATGGCCCACCGCGAGTGTGGTTCGAGACGCACGAAGCGGAGATTACAAACTGGGACTCCTTTAAAAAGAAGATCCACGGCCTTTTTGGCGACACCGTTGGGTGGCAGATCGCAGCGCGGAATCAACTGGCACCTAGTGCACAGACGTTGACGAATTCGTACGTCGCGTACATTCACAACGTCATCGCCCTATGCCGCCAGATTGAAGAGCACATGAGTGAGTCAGAGAAAGTGGCCCATGTGCTGAAAGGCATAGCAGACGACGCATTTATTCTTCTAGTTTACAACAACGTTGCCACCGTCGACGCCATCCTTAAAGAGTGCTGGCGGTTCGTAGAAGCCAAGAGCCGTCGTATTAATCAGTGATTCACCCGGCTGCCCAATACGGCCGCAACCTCATCGTGTGAAGCCGCCCGCCAGTCCCCCACGTATGACAAGGTCACACGCATTGTTCGTCGGGAAATTGAAGCCGCCTGTCCGGCTCCTCTTCAGCCACCCGTTTTCGCAACGCTCGCCTCTGACCAATAGCAGCCGTTAGTGGCGTTAATTCAAGCTGTGGTGAGGCAGGAGTTTGCGAACCTCGGCCTTCCATCAGCATGTCCCTCGACTTGCCCTGAAGTCCCGTCTTACTCCCGAGGACACGCTCACCGTTCACCTCCAACAATGCCCTTCCGTAACCCTTCGGATTGGAGAACACCTGACGAACAGCCTATTTGTTTTTTCTGCCACCAGCCTGGGCACGTTTCTCGCTATTGCCGCCGCCGTTGGTCAAACCAACCACGTCAAACTTTCTCTACCTCGGCGCTCATGCATCCGACGACCTCTCGACGTTCAGTCGCCGCACCCTTCAATTTCTATTCGTCGTCATCTTACGAGCCTTCCACTGACGCCCCTTTCCCCGGTCGCCGCTACCCAGACACCCCTTCGTCCGGTTGCCGCAGCTCTCGCTCCCCGTCGCCGCAACGTCGCCAATCTCGCTCTCCGCTACCTCGGCGCTTTTTCTCGCCGAGCTTCTCTGGACGACCGCAGCAGAAAAACTAGATATTACAGCTTATAGAGGTGAAGCTGCTATACCAATTACAGCCGAAAATTCTCTACTGACGCTTCCCACGCACCACAGCCTCCTTGAAGTAAAAGTCGACCATGTTCCTGCGACCGCCCTCATTGACACAGATGCGCACCTGTCTATTATGAGCTGCCGCTGCCGCTTACACGCTGCCGCTTACAAAAGATTATGACGCCATCTACGAGGCAGGCAATACATGTTGCCGATGGCAGTACTGTACCATTAATCGGAATGTGCACTGCTTGTGTCAGCATTGGCGGTCATCACGCCGTGGGCCTTTTTGCCGTGCTAGCCTGCTGCTCTCATGACCTCATACTTGGCCTTGATTTCCTTTCGGCACACTCGGCCTTAATTGATTGTTCGTCTGGTACCCTCAGCCTTGATCTTCCAATCTTTGCCGACTACTCTACAAAGCCCATCAGCCGCTTGAGCCCAACCACTTTCGTTCGCTTCCACCTCGAGCCGTCACGTACGTGTCTTTGTCATCGACCCCTCCCGTTCATGACGGTGATTATATCGTTACGCCAATTACTGACGTTTGGCTGACGAGCAGTGTTACTGTGCCCTATACCATCGCGATCATAGCGGATAACTGTGTGTTACTTCGGCTCCTTAACTTTGGTTTCGCCCCTCAAGTGTTGCCCTACCAGATGTCTCTAGCCCAGCTAACTGCCATAACAGAGGACGATGTCAGTGTTGTCGCTGTATCTGCTCTTGATCGAAGCGCAGTATCACGGTCACCCAGCTCAGACGATGGTATTTTTCGAAACATGATTGGATCGGAGCTGACGCCTCCCTAGGCCGACGCTCTCTGCCAAGTTTTGACCTCATACAGTGAGATTTTCGACACCGACGGTCCTCCCTTGGGCCAGACTGAAATTGTTACTCACCGAATCAACACTGGTGACTCTGCGCCCATTCGCCGTAGGCCATACCGCGTGTCAGCGTCCGAGCGAGAAGTGATTCAGAAAGAAGTGGCCAAAATGCTTATGAATAAGGGAATCGAACCATCAACGAGCCCTTAGGCATCTCCCGTGGTATTAGTAAAAAATCATGGCGTTTCTGCGTTGATTATCGCCACCTCAACAAAATTACCGAAAAATACGTTTACTCTCTACCACGCATTGACGATGCCCTCGATTGCCTCCATGGCGCCACCTTCTTTTAATCTCTCGACCTCCGATCTGGCTATTGGCAAATTGCTGTAGATGACATGGACCGATAAAAGACCGCCTTCGTTACCCCTGACCGTCTTTACAAATTCAAGGTCATGCCATTCGTGCTCTGCAACGCTCCAGTAACCTTCGAAAGAATGATGGACACGCTCCTACAAGGATTTCAATGGTCGACATGTTTGTGTTACCTGGACGACGTGAGCATTTTCTCACCTACCTTTGCAACTCACCTTGAACGCCTTTCGACCATTCTATTCATATTTCGATGGGCCGGCCTGCAGCTCCATTCCTCCAAGTGCCACTTGAGTCTTCGTCAGATTACCGTATTGGGTCACCTTGTTGACGCTGCCGGCGTACGGCCAGACCCGGTGAAAGTACGTGTTGTAACAAACTTCCCAGTCTCACGCACTGTCAATGATGTTCGCAGTTTTGTGGGCCTCTGCTCCTACTTTCGCCGGTTTGTGAAAAACTTTGCGGCACTCGCACGGCCACTCACCGACCTTCTCAAACAAGACGTCTCATTTTGTTGGGGCCCTCCTCAAGCTGACGCCTTCTCTCAGCTAATCACCGCTCTTACGACACCTCCCATTCTTGCACATTTCGACCCCGATGCTCCTACAGAAATGCGAACAGACGTGAGTGGTCACGGAATTGGTGCAGTTTTGGCGCAAACTCAGCGAGGCAACGACCGTGAAATCGCGTACGCAAGCCGTCTGCTTTCTAAGTCTTGACGCAATTATTCTATCACAGAACGGGAATGTCTCGCCCTTGTTTGGGCGGTTTTGAAATTCCGTCCTTACTTGTATGGCCGCCCTTTCCGTGTCATCACCGATCATTACGTGCTGTGTTGGCTTTCTTCTCTGAAGGACCCCACTGGACGACTTGGTCGTTGGGCATTACGCGCACAGGAGTATATTCCTACTCGGTTGCTTTTAAGCCTGGACGTCTCCATCTGGACGCCCATTGCTTATCTCGCTACCCTGTTGATCATCCCGACGAACCAGACATCGAGCCTAGCTTCAGCGTCATGTCAATGTCCCAGTTTCTTCAGATTGGTGATGAACAACGTTGTGATGCTTCTCTGCGACAACTTTTTGACCGTCTCGAATCTGCTCCGAACGACTCGTCACTTCGCATGTATGTCGTCCTGAATGGCACGCTGTACCGTCGTAGCTTCTAGCCAGATGGCCTTGAGCTTCTTCTTGTTGTGCCGAAAAAATTTGCGTTCAATCGTCCTGCACGAGCTTCACGATGAACCAACTGCTGGTCGACTGGGTGTATCTCGGACGTACGGCCGCGTGCGTCGCCGCTTCTTTTGGCTCGGTCTCGCCCGGTCCGTTCGCCGTTACGTGTCCTCCTGCGATAAATGCCAACGTAGGAAGCGACCTACTGCGCCCCCGGCTGGACTTCTTCAACCGATCTCTATCCCAACCGAACCTTTCTTCCGTGTTCGTATAGATCTTCTCAGTCCTTTTCCCGAGTCGAAATCGGGCAACAAGTGGGTCGCCGTTGCTATAGACTACGCGACTAGGTATGCCATCACTCGAGCGCTCCCACCAGCACCGCTACTGATGTTGTGGACGTTTTGCTCCACGACGTCATCCTACACCATGGCGCTCCTCGCCAACAACTCACGAATCGCGGCCGCACATTTTTGTCCCGTGTAATCGACGATCTTCTGCGCTCTTCCTCGACGCACCACAAGCTGACCACTTCCTACCATCACCGAACAAATGGCCTTACTGAACGGCTAACTCGGACCCTCACGGACATGCTCGCGATGTATGTGTCCTCCGACCACCATGACTGGGACCTGGCGCTACCTCACGTGACCTTCGCGTACAATTTTTCGCGCCACGACACCACTGGTTATTCACCCTTTTATTTGCTTTATGGCCGTGATTCGACGTTACCACTCGACACTCTACTTATAACCACTACAACGCCGGCAACTGAATACGCACGCGACGCTATTGCTCGTGCCGACCATGCCTGTCAGATCGCCCGCTCTAGACTTTCGGCTTCGCAAGCCACCCAGAAAGCCATCTACGACAGCCGGCATGCTGACGTTCACTTCTCATCCGGTTCTCTTGTTCTCCTGTGGTGCCCAGTTCGTCGAGTTGGCTTATCAGAGAAGTTGTTGTCTCACTACATGGGTCTTTAGCGTATCATCCGCCAGGTAACCAACGTCACCTATGAAATCATTCCTGCATCTGAGACCACAAGCCTGCCTGCAACCACACCCAGTGGTGTTGTGCACGTCAGCATGCTAAAACCTTACCACCTGCCTACTGAAGACCGTAGTTAATGTGCACTGGGACGGCGCTTTTACTTCCGGGGGGGGGGGGGGAACGCTACGTAGCTGACATATCTGCGGTCAGAAGACGACAACGAGGAAGTGGTCTGTCACTTGTGCGTGCTGTCCTCCATCTTAGTCGATGCCATACGCATCAGTTTGAATATAGATTTTAAGTAGACACGCCTCGTGTCATTTTTACGTAACAATATGAAAAGAAGCGTATACTTAAGGGCTCGTTTTTCTGTGGTTTGACACAATAATAATGAAATCTAACAGACAATAATGCTAAGGAAAGTATAGGGGAGGTTATCAGATTGAATTGAATTGTAAGGTAAGTGTGAAGAAAAAAAGTGAATGAAAAGATAACTTGCCATGGGCAGGAACCGAACCTGCAACCTTCGAATAACGCGTTCACTGCTCTACCACTGAGCTATCATGGTGGCTATCCTCCCAGCCACTTCATTTGGTATATATGTGAATTTAAACCTGGTAGTGTCACTCAGCGCCATCTGTAGCCATGGCGGCGAGTATAGCACACTCTTCATGAGCCTGTGTAACGTCAAGTAGCAGGTGAACTTAATGCGAGCTGGCAACTGACCAATAGTATATATTGTCCCTTGCCCAGCGATTGATTCAGTGGCGCCTCCAAATGCTGAAGGAAAGTTTCAATATGGACGTCGAGAACATGACAAGCCTCTTTCGACCAATAGTATATATAGTCCCTTGCCCAACGATTGATTAAGTGGCGCCTCCAAATGCCGAAGGAAAGTTTCAATATGTACGTCGAGGACATGACGAGCCTCTTTCGTCGAACCGACCCCGACATGGCGGAAGCAAAAGAACGTCCGTCATTTAATGCGAGGAGTGAAAGAGCAGCTTTTCGCCGGCCTCGTTTTCTGTTCACCGAAGACCGTGGCGGAATTTTAGACCAAAGCCACAACCATGGAACAAGTGCTGCAGCAGCGCTCTATGTGTACGACAGGCAAGTGAGTGTCGCTTCGTCAATAGGTCAGTTCAGAGGTGCAGGTAGCAGCACCAACATCGAGTCTTTCTACAACCTCATTCAATCGTTGGTGCGCGAAGAGCTGCAAAAGATGCAGTGCCAGTCCCAGCCTACTGCAAGGTCTATTTGCAGCCTCGTCCGAAACGAAGTTCGACAAGCTCTCCAAGTGCCACCTTCCAGTTATGTCCCGACTGTTCCGACGGTGCCACATCGTGCATCATACGCAGAAGCTGTCAGTCGATATATTCCTGCTTCACCGCGCTTCGTTAATCGTATGCCGCAGGATGCACTTCTTTCACTGCAGCCAATTCAGCATTTGGAAAATCAACAGCCGCTTCTCAGAAAATCTGACGTATGGCGCACACCGGACAGACTACCATGGTGTTATCACTGTGGTGAAGCTGGACATGTGTACTGAGAATGTCCATATCGTCGCCTCGGACTACACGGTTTTGCCGTCCACTCGCCACGGCCGACATTCGGGGAAAGACCGACAGCTATTGAAGATTAGCTTTCATAACCGCGCTTGCCACTGTGGTGGCATTCACGGTCCCCATATCCAAGGCGATCTTCTGCAATCTTTCGGAGCCTTCCAGAGGTGGCGTCGGTGCGCTCGCCAAGGCCTAGGTGGTAAAACTAACGACAGTGACCTTCGGGAGCGAGGCCGCTGACACTCGACGAAAGGAAGGCCTCCCACCGACGCCAGCACGGGACCGGAGTGATTCCCCGATGACAGCGACGAAAGCCAGAAGCAGATCTTCTGTGGGTATACATGTGGTAGTCGACGGTCACCACGACATTAGTGCAATAATGGACACAGGTGCGGACTATTAGATCATTAGCGGAAAACTACCAGCGCACATGAAGGAAGTTGTCACGCCTTGGTACGAAGCGCAAATTCTTACTCCCGGTAGGCACGTAGTCACCCCAATCGCTATGTGCACTATCATAGATAGCACCTGGGGAGGTATGTTTTTCGCCAGCAGCCTCATTTCGTGACTGTTCGCGAGACCTTATCCTGGATGTCTAGTTTTTTGCGGGTGCACGGTGCTATTATCGATCTTCAAAAGCGTACCGTGACGTTTTCGACAACTCAATCCCCCGACAAATATGACGAGATCCGTGACAGCATGTTTCGCATTTGTGCCGACAGCATCATGTTGCCACCGCGTTCATGCGTCCTAGTTGATGTGGTGTTCGACACGTTTCGGTATGGTGAGGTTGTCGCCGAAGCAAACTTGGCGCATTTGTTCGCGCTAGGTGTCTGCGATGCACGCAGCCTCGTCACGCTTTATGATGTACACTGTGCCTTACTTGTGACTGATTTCAGAATGAGTACCGGCACCCGTTTATTGACACCGCCATCGCTTTCACCTACCCTATCGCCGAAGTTTCTGAATGATTTGCATCCACATCAGCCGACGACAGGCTTCGACGGACACCAAGCGACATGACTTCCCTACTTGCAAATGTTTATGTACCTCGACCCTCTCGAAACGACGACTAACTAGAGTGCGCGCTGTCCCAAAACACCGTCTTCCATTGTCGCGGGCAGCCATGGCTTGCGCTCACCGTACCTAGCGGCCAAGTAGCAATATACCGGGTGTTCAAAATTAAGCTTTATGATTTTTTTAAAATTAGGCGCTCGAAGGCACGTGAGAACCACTTGTGCAAATAAGTTAAGCGGCCAGGGGGACAGAAAGTTAGATGATAATTATCGCTGTCAGCAGCCCAATTAACTAAAATTTAATAATTAACTTTTTACTGGCTGCGGTAAGTTGGCATGTTTATATTGAAAAAATGTAGGCAGTGGTGTTTGTACACAGTTTCAGTTGGAAGATTTTTTCTAGCACGCCTGTGTTCCGAGATATCCGGCTCCAAAGTTTAATTGTCTTTCGCACGATTACGCATGCAAGAGGGTGAGGTCCGCGCAAAGCTCCTCCCTAAAGTGACGCATCTGTTGCGTGTGGTGTTTAGTGTGTGAAGAGGGTGGAAGCGTAGGCATAGGTGATAGCAATTACCCTTGCCCTCTTCGGCCGGCGAAATCAAAATGTGACAGCGCGGTGCGCCATGAGCCTTACGCATGATCCTGATGAACGCGATAACAGGAGACCATTTTTCGCGACGTTTTTTCGTGACTTTAGATCACACTGAGACATCTTCTTGTGAACGCGTTAGCAGGACCGTCCTGCACTAGGGTGCCTCCGGTTAGAGCACAGCGTCTCTGCATTGAAGGTCTACCAAGGAAATCCACGTGGAGTCCTTTCGAGCTAATATGGCTGCTTCTGGCGTGAGGTATTCTACCAAAGTAAAAGTAGACGTGGTGCTTGCAATGGCTGAAATGAATGGCAACGCTTCGTTAGCAATGGAGCTTTACGCGTCTCGCCACCCACACCGTCCCCTTCCAACAAGGCCCACTTTCACAAACCTGTTTCGACGCTTCTGCACAACAGGCTCTGTCCACCTTCCGAGACGGACCAGGAAGGCAATCGTCGATGAAGACTTTGAAATCGACGTTGTCGCGTGCGTAACCTCGATGCCAGAGCTCAGCATCCGACAGATTGCCGATCAGTGCGGTCGCAGCATCGGAACAGTCACAAATGTTTTAAGAAAGCACAAGTTCCATCCATATCACGTTTACCTTCATCAGGACCTAAATGAGGCGGACTTTGAAAGGCGAGTTGACTTCTGCAATTGGGGCCTCATCAAAACTGATCAAGAAAATGACTTTTTGCACAGAATAATTTGGACTGATGAAGCTCGGTTTTGCCGAAATGGAAGTGTTAATCTTCACAACGCCCATTATTGGGCACAAGAAAACCCACACTGGCTGAGGCAGCACAAGCATCAAGTTCGCTGGAGTGTGAATGTGTGGTGCGGCATACTCGGGGACAGGATCATCGGACCTCACTTTTTTGAGGACAACTTGAACGGAAAGATGTACACAGAAGAAATATTAGGTGTTGTCATTGATGATCTTGTCTGCAGTCTTTCCCTGAATGACCTGCGCCAAGTATGGTTTCAGCACGATGGAGCACCACCACATTTTTCTACCAGGGCGAAGAACTGGTTGGACAGACGTTTTCCACAACAGTGGATTGGGCGCGCAGGAGCGATGTTTTGGCCACCAAGATCACCTGACCTTTCTCCGCTCGACTTTTTCCTTTGGGGCTACGTTAAAGATCGAGTTTACGTAACAGAGCCCAGCGATGTTAATGACATGAAGGACAGGATAACATCTGCCTGTGCGAGTATTCCTGCAGAAGTACTGCGCCGAGTCATCGAGTCGACGCGACAGCGGTTCATGCTTTGCGTTGCTGCCGAAGGCAGGCATTTTGAACACTTTTTGGGGCATTGACGTCTTGAGAGGTGAAGAGTTTCGATGAGATTTGTGCATGACCGAAATATGCTTATGTAGCAGCAGGAAATATGCGTTAGCAAGGATAAAACTGTTTCAGTTATTATTGGTGGAGTTGTTGCTCTTGTTTCAATAAAAGTTACAGTACTCGGACATCAGCAGTCACGCTATTCGCGTAGCCCAGGCAACGACCACGCATGCTTCTCTAGTGATTATTACGCACGCGCACTGGCATCCAGATTCTCCGCTCGCACCATTATCTCGGCATGGTATCTGCCACTATCGTTAGAGGCTCTGCAGTTGCGTGTTACGACACTGGTTGCAAGCGTTCTTCGATTTTTGATTTCGACGGCCGAAGAGGGCAAGGGTAATTGCTATCACCTATGCCTACGCTTCCACCCTCTTCACACACTAAACACCACACGCAACAGATGCGTCACTTTAGGGAGGAGCTTTGCGCGGACCCTCACCCTCTTGCATGCGTAATCGTGCGAAAGACAATTAAACTTTGGAGCCGGATATCTCGGAACACAGGCGTGCTAGAAAAAATCTTCCAACTGAAACTGTGTACAAACACCACTGCCTACATTTTTTCAATATAAACATGCCAACTTACCGCAGCCAGTAAAAAGTTAATTATTAAATTTTAGTTAATTGGGCTGCTGACAGCGATAATTATCATCTAACTTTCTGTCCCCCTGGCCGCTTAACTTATTTGCACAAGTGGTTCTCACGTGCCTTCGAGCGCCTAATTTTAAAAAAATCATAAAGCTTAATTTTGAACACCCGGTATATAAAACCGCTTACATTTTAGTGGTCTATTGTTCACCCCTTTAACTTGGCGTGAACCAAAATTGAAATAGGAGGGTAAGATAGTTTGACGAATGTGACGCGATTGTGAAGACATGATTATTGTGACAATCCTGTCGAGTACGTCGTCAAACGCTTCCCACCAGGCAGTGGCACAAACCTACGGGCGGGTACGTGCCACTGGTATGTGGGGATGCGCCACAAGAGATTGACACTAAGCATCTGCTCATGAACGAAGAAAACACACATGGGTAATTTTATGTGCGAGCGTTGAGAAATGCCCAACATTGGTAGCATTGACCCGATGATTGCAAAAAATAATGTATGGGTCCCAGCTGGAATCGAACCCAAAAATTTGGTGTTTTCATTTCAAACTGAATTTTCAAATAGAACCAATAACCTTTGTGAAACGTCAATAACAGTCTCGGTGCTGCATACCCGATTTTATAAACATTACATATGTACTTCTTTGATACAGCCGTCGCGTCGGGGTAATGTTAATTGCGGTCATTTGCCATGCTCTGAAATTGATTTATGTAGCAGTGTCCAGTGCCAGCATCCTCGCGAGCATCACCGCTTCATATCAGCTTTTGGAGTTCTTATTACGCATGTTGCAGTTGCCATTTTTGCACAAGTGTAAACAATTGGTTATATAAAGAAATGCAACTCTTCAATATATGTCTGTGCGGACAACAATTGTGCATACACTTAGCGTGAATTCATGAAGTGTCGCTCACCAAAAAATAGCAACATGGTTACCTTCACTCTGCATGCTTCACATAACGTCGATTCCCAGGCACGTGGGATATGCCAAACTTAGTGGTATAGTTCTAATTATAGAAATGGCCAACGAGCAAAACATTGAAGCCGGCTAGATAGATAGATAGATAGATAGATAGATAGATAGATAGATAGATAGATAGATAGATAGATAGATAGATAATTATGGTCAGAGTCACTTAGGTTCGCCAAAAAGTGCTTCGCATTTAAAACGATGTTAGTTTCTTGAAGCAAGCACAATCTATTAGATACTTTCAGGGGTGAAGCTCCTTAGGGCGTGGGTCGTCCGTCTCCTGTATGTAGTACCCACCTCTCGTTTTAGACCTTTGAATGTCTGCTGCATGGCGGAACTTGTATATGAGGTTTATGAGATGAAACGATGCAAGATGGCGGTACTTACAGTGTTCAAAATATATACGGACGGAAGGGCAGACATACAGACGGACACTCAGGCAGACGAACGGACGGACAGACAGACGGACTTACAGGCAAAAGGCCGGGTGGACGGATGGACGGGCACGCGGACGAATGAATGGATGCATGGACATACATACAAATAGAGGGAGGGAATAATGGATGGATGAATGGACGGATATACGTACATGCAGACGGACAGATGGACAGACACAGAGATGGACGAATGGATGAATGGACAGACAGACAGACAGATAGACAGACAGACAGACAGACAGACAGGCAGATAGACAGACAGACAGACAGACAGACAGACAGACAGACAGATGGATGGACGGATGGATGGACACGACCAGCGGATGATTTGTGGTTTGTGGATAAAACCCATCGAAACTTCGCTCCACTTATCTTCATTCAATCCGTGGATATGCTGTAATTTTTTTTCCTAAAAGCCGAGCATTGTTTTCGATTGGCACGAATTCTTCCGAGCTGTGTTGAGAGTAATTCAGGCATTGCTGTTCGTAGCAGTGTTTCAGAAGTCTGATAAGCAGCTCAAGAGGCATGTTTCGCATCAAGGACATTACCATAGAACCTATTTTGGTTGAAAAGCAGTCATAGTTTAGGTGAGTGTGGAAAATTTCCACAAAGGTACAGTTGTTGTTATTGTTTGGCTTGGTTATCTGTATGATTACTCTTCCAGAGGCACGCGCCTCAGTTTTCTTCCGTTTTCCCGGCTTGATGCCTCATCCTTATTTTGTTTCCTTTAGGAAGACTGGAATCTTTCAATTTCTTCTACTCTCTTTTCATATCTGCAGACTAATCTCGCCTAGCCACTTTTAGCAACGCCACCTTTTTTTTCTGTTGTTGTAGCGCAATTTCAACCGTTTCTCCTCTGACGTCATGTCAGATGACGCAGCCAGCAGCGCTGCTATTTGCGCTGGTTGCTAGGCAATGACAGCTCACGGTACCAATGCCGGCCAAAGAAAAATTGCGCGAATACGGCTCTTGCTGCTGCAAAAAATTGGCAGCCGATCCACGAAGAGAACGCTGACGAAGAAACTATATAAGCTCTTTGGGCGAGTATGAATTGTTTATAAAGTGTTTACTAAATTATTATGGCCGTGCCGGGTGCCTTCAGCGGCGCGGCAACGGAAGCTGGTTCCATTGGTTCCGCCTTGTATGAGACTCTACAGCGATATCGCATTGCTTACGCAGAGTCACTATGCCAAGCGTGTTCAATCATGCAAGAAGAGAAACACACGCATAATGGTTCATTCTGAACTACACCGTTTCAAAGGGCACAGGCTTACGCGCCTAACACATTGTGAAATTCACAAAATGATGGACAGATATACAAACGGATGGGCAGACAGACACAAAAAAAGATGCGCGGATGGTCGTACGAACAGAGGGACGGCGTGAGCACATTTTGGTTTTGAACCATAGGCATGCTATTAACTCTATAAGTACGGTATATGTAACTTCCGTGTTTCTGTGTGACACGAAGCTACGAAGACGACGGCGTGAATAGGCGTCGTGCTTGCTTAAGGGGCATCGCACCCTAAAATACTTGGATAGACGAGTGTTTATGCTGCTTGCTTTCTGATTGGTACGCGTCACGGCCTCTCGGTTCCTCATCAGGAGTGAATGAAACAACTGTAATAAGTCTACAAGGATTTTTTTTCAAGGTTTAGTAATTATTTTATCTTACTTTCTCCATTTTGCTCCTTCGCACCACGGCTACACCTCTCTTTCAAACTTTGTTTTTCACTTGCTCATCAGCGCACGTGTTCTGAGACTGAAGAAGAAGATGAAGAAGCCAACTCGCCCAACTTTTTACTTTACTGAGATGAAGAAGAACACAAAAAGAGCACACGCCGGTTCGAAGCTTATCTAAAATGTTATAGCTATTTGTTAAGACGATCAAAATATGTATTCATCAACGACCCATACTGTATCTTTTTGGTTCAATGGCCACGTTTTTATACACCAAAAATTATTTTGTTCAGAAGCAACCAGACAAAGTAAACGTCAACATTCGAGATATACTAGCAGCAAACGTGCCAAATCAAAATCTTATCATAAAATAGGATGACGTTTTTCCCTATAAGCCTACGTTTCAATACACAGGGTCCTGAATAGCCGCTTGCAACATTACCTTGCACACGTGGAAATAAATACAGTAATATCCACTGATGCTTCAGTAATAGACGAAAAGGCAGGAGTAGGTATTTGCTCTCCTTCACTTCACTGGTTGTTTTCAGTGAGACTACCAGACTTCACACCTATCTTTGAAGCTGAAACTTTGGCAATTGTTCCAGCACTACGATGACTAACTTTGGACACCCACACTGCTATAAAAATTACAGATTTCGTGTCCGTGTGTACGTCACCGACAGCTTCATCTCAATCAGATCAGCCTTCAGGACATTCCTTACGCTAATTTCTCCACAGCTGAAGCCCTTAAACTTTATGGGTACCTGGACATTGTTGGTTAGAGTTAAATGAAATGACGGAATCGTTAGCTCGAATGGCATTTAATGGCCCAATATATCCTGTGCTTCTGGTGCTGTCCAGTATAGAGGCGACAAGATATCGAAACTTTTCACTCAGGGCTGATGCCATAGAATCAGTAACACATGCACTGAAATGAGACATTTGAAATATGGATGAAAATCCGACTGGTGTATTACTAGTTAACTGCATGTTATGCTAACAAGATTACGATGTTTTGTGCTCCCTTTAAGTCTATATTCCCACAGGGCTGGTCTTGGAATATCTCTCTTATGCAGCTTTTGTACAGATCTGGAACCAATGGAGCATTATTTTGTTAAGTCACCGTTACAGACTATTATGAAAACTTCTCTTTGTCATCCCAATTTCTAACCTTGGGCTGCCCTTTACCATTGAGAATATACTCTCCTTTGGTGTTTTGGTTCTGCGCTAAAGACCCAGGAATGCCTTTGATGCCGTTTGCAGTTATCTTCATGAAACAAATTGAATGCACCTCTCAATTCCTCTTTGTATATTTGTTATTAGAGTACTATTAGGCAAATTCTAAACGTCATTTCTATACGTGTTCGAAATACTGCAATGTTATTTCAACATTTATCTTATTCTGTCTGGTCGAAATGGCATAGAAAATTAACGCCCTCTTTATTTCGTGTACTTTATCATCCTTCTGAAAGATTACGTGTCATTTGAAAGGCCTTAAATTTCATATCCTCAAGTCTTGAGCAATCCCACTGTGTGGGTAATAGCCATACTGGAGGCATCATCATGATCATCAGAATAATCATAATTCTTGGTCACGACGACCACACTTTATGCCCGACTAGAAAACATTTTCGTTTGAAAAACCTAATATAGCTATCCTTGTTTATTATACTGTAAATTCCAGAAAATAAAAGGATCAAGATTGTTGCGTAATGATTACCAGGCCATTGCGGAATCATTGATAATGAGCACGCTGACGCTGCAGCAAGGAACGCCTACGAAAATGGCATGATGGGCACCATTCTATTGTCAAGAAGCGACGCAGCAGCAAGGAATAACACGCTCGCGCACGATGTCACCAGGTGTCTGTGGAACACGGCCAGACTTCTACACATTCGTCTTCACCGTCTCGCCCCATACTTATGACTTTTCATTCTATGTGGGTTATCCAGATCTAAGACAACCGTTCCCTGCCGTATGTGACTTGCGGTGTCTTACACGCACGCCTGTGCTTGCCGCGTTGGATGGGCAGACGGTGCTGCGTGTGACCATTGAGGCATTGACGAAACCATCGAACGTATTTTGTGTCAGTGCCCTCAGTACATCTGTCAGAGATAGTTCATGTCAGCAGTGTTTGCACGCCTCGACGACCAGCCGCTTTCCCAAAAATTAATTTTAGAATACCAAAAGGTTGAGCTTCACGCCGAAAAGCGATGAAGGCTCTCTGGAAGTTCCAGCAATCGACCCGCTTCGTCGAACATTTGTAAAGTTTTAGTGTGTTTGTGTGTTCTCGCTTCAGGTCTACTTTCTCTCATTGCCTTTTCTTTCCTTTTCTGTCTCCCATTTCCTCTTCAACAGTGCAGTGTAGCAAACCAGACACTTGCTCTCTTGTTAACATCCCCGCCTGCCTTCGTACCATATATATATATATATATATATCCACGATAACGATACGGCCAAGTGCGTACAGTACGGGCTCAAGGGATAAGTACTGTAACTTTACGCCTTCATACAACAGTAGTTGTGAGCGACACCATGCTGGATTTATGTGGATATTCAAACCACCTGTTTTTTTATAACACACAGTTTATTGCCAGTACACAGGCCTCCAGTATTTTATCATTACGTGAAAGCAACTACTGGGGCCAACATTTCATCATGGAGCCTTCACGTTAGCTGTCGAGTAACATAACAACTAAACCGCCCCCAAATGTTCAGAAAGGCTCTGTTTCACTTATAATAGTTGGGACTACGCACTCCACACATTTTGATAAATGTATAAATTGAATGCGTGCCTGGTCATCAGAATAGAACGAATGACTCTTCTTTAGTATTTTTATCTTGACAGGCGTGCAGATAACACAGGCGTGCAAATAACAGACGTACAAATAACGTTCATGTAACCTTTCTGCATTATGAAAATGCTTGGCGTGGTTTGCACCATAAGCTCTCCGGATTAGGCGCGTGGTTCTCGCTTTCTTGAGCGATGCGTCAAAGTTTCTGCAATTATTGCATTGGCTCATCCCATATCACGAAGGAAAGTGACAACTACTTAAGCACCCAATCATAATTCTCAGCGGCCACTGCCAATAACATTAAAATACTGAAAAAAAGCATGATGGCTTCGCGTGAATCACAATCGGGAAAATCAAATCCCCACCGCTGTGACCTCATTTCAAAGGAGGCGCAAGTCGCAGTCTTGAGTACTTAGATGTGTTCTCGTTCAAGTACTAGAAATAGTCGCGATTTCTGAAGCACTGTACTAGAGCGTCTTTTACACTCATGTTGTGATTTTAGGTCGTAACACTCCTAGAAGCAATATTATCACAATCATAACTACTATTACATTCACCACATGCCACAGTATTAAGGCATCTTAAAATGAATAAATTCAAAAAATATTCTTTGTATTGTCTATTCGACAAATAATAGATAGGAAAATAAACCTTGATTAACAATCTTCTACATGATAATAACGCCTTACTTGCACGCATGTCGTTTTTCAAACATATTGGTTCCTCTTTGTCGTGAACATATCGGTTATTTCACTACCTAATTGTGCTATTTGTTTACAAAGACAGCTTTTATGAGATCACAACATGGGTCACGCGTGGTGCCCCATGTTGTGACGTTGTCCATAGTTGTCCACCGCTGCCACCGCCGGCGTCCGTAACCACCATCGCACAAAATAGAAAAAGAAAACTCAAATGTTAAAAATAAAGAAAAGTGGTGACAAAGTGGTATTCGAACCCAGGTTCACTGCGTGCGAGCATATTAGTCTACCGTTGAGTTACACTGGTGCTTGGCCGTCCTTCTAAAACTTGCCTTAGGCAGGCTTGATATCGGGAAAGAAATGGCATTTTTATGAGTAATGAAGTGTTCTATAACAACAAAAGAACTACCAGATGCCACACAATACAAATCGCGAAACTAGTGGGTCGCTCAATGCTCCAACCCATTAGAATAGCTTGTTTTTTTATCAGATAAAAACGTTCGCACACACACACACACACACACACTTCAGGCGCGATTCCTCACCGTCGTCAGCCATTCAATGTACCACAAAATTTGTACAAAAATAGTTGCAAGTGTTTAGCAGATACCACGCTTCTCGGAGGAAAGACAAAAAAAGCATAATAAATGCCAGCCTGTTACGCAGATATCATGATTATTTATGGCGTAGTGGTACCTAGCAAGCGTGCTAGCATTACCCAAAGAGTGTTCAGTAAAGGCTCCGAAAGGCCACTCTTCATACTTTCGCTGTGGCTGTGCTGCACGTTCCGCGCGGGCCTGGCAATTTTTCTCCCGTATTTCGCGTTTATACGCATGTAAGAACGTCAGTTTTCTAATGACAAGTTCAGGTTTCGAGTCACTGAAAAATAATGTCACACAAACACCAGAGTGTACATGATATTCTCAAAATGAATCAATTCCAACGCGTTTTTATACCCACTGCGTAGAGATTACGGCTCTGTAAAATCAGCTTTTAAGAAAAAGCGTGAAATGAATTTGGAGTGCACCCAAGAAAATAACCTTTAGAGCCTCGGCCTGTGGAATTTATAAGACCACAGCACTGAAGCTTTGTGGGTTTACACTATTTCATTGGCAGAGGCGGAAATGTTGTAGGTACGTGTGCTCAGATTTGGGTGCACGTTAAAGAACCCCAGGTGGTCTAAATTTCCGGAGCCCTCCACTAAGGCGTCTCTCATAATCATATTGCCACGTTCCATTTCTTAAGTTTTTGTTATCGTCCCAAAACACCACACGATTCTCAGGGCAAACCGCGCCTGCAGTTTTCTAGAGGGTTCCGGACTGTAGTAGATCATTTCGATAAGATCACGCCCACTGTGCGAATGGTACAGATTGTTCTGGAACGCACGCCGCCGCCAGCGATAGCGCTAGAACATTCGACGGCGGGAGTATAAATGCCGACGCGCTTCGCCGCTTGTCAGTTGTTGATCGAAGGCCGACGCTCCGTTCGCCGCTATCAGTCTGAGACTGCTATCTGTGCGAGACTGCTGCTGTAATTGGACTTTCTGTCTACCGGGCACAGGTTCGCCCAAATAAACAGTTAAATTCCAACAAGAAGTCTCCTGTCTTCAGCCACGTCACGACCCCGTGACATCTGGTGGAGGTGCTGCTTCGTTCATGTACCGCACGCCCCCGTCAAGCCGTGAACCCAGCCCACGTCGCGGAGAAGACACCGACGCCAACCAGGAGCAGCGAACAAGCCGCCGACAGCAAGGGCTACCACCGGAGTACGGGCTTCTACACGACAAGCCGCGGAAGACCAAGGCCATGACCGCGACTGCAGCGACAATGACAACCGCAGCGTCCCAGCCCACGATGGTCATGCATCAACCCAGAGAACCACCAATTTTCCATGGGTCATCGTTCGAAGACCCGGAGTCATGGCTAGAGACATACGACCGTGTGGCCGCCCTCAACCACTGGGACCATGACGAAAAGCTGCGTCGTGTGTTCTTCTATTTAGAAGACACCGCAAGGACCTGGCTCGAAAATCGGGAGTCCACGCTCCGAACGTGGGATGTTTTCTGCGGCGCATTCCTGCAAACGTTCGCGAGCGTCGCTCGAAAAGAGAGGGCCGCTGCTTTATTAGAGACCCGGGTTCAGCTACCAAATGAAAATGTCGCCATTTTCACAGAAGAAATGACCGGACTATTCCGTCACGCTGACCCAGACATGCCGGAGGAGAAAAAAGTTCGTTTCCTCATGCGAGGGGTCAAACAGGAGCTCTTCGCGGGGCTTATGAGAAACCCACCGAAAACCGTCCAAGAATTTGTAGCCGAAGCGACCACTATTGAAAAGACCCTGGACATGCGCACCAGACAGTATAATCGTCGCCTGACTGCAGACTGCGCTGCTGCTCAAGCCAGTAACTCCGGAGACCTGCGTGAAACGATCCGAGCGATCGTGCGGGAAGAGCTGCGCAAGCTGTTGCCTTCGGCGCAGCCTCAAGTGGATTCGATCGCCGACATTGTGCGAGAAGAAGTTCGGCAATCGCTTCAAATTCCCCACGCACCGCTGCCCGAGCCGGAAGCTATGAGCTACGCCGCTGCACTGCGCCACAACGCTACTCCCCGTCCACGCCAAAACGCCGCCCCATCGCACTTCCGTCGACAGACGCCACCGCCGCCACCACCCCCATCGACGTCATACCGTTCGCCAGCGGCCCAGCGCAGTGCACCGAGGAAGACTGACGTCTGGCGCACCCCTGACCATCGCCCGCTCTGCTACCACTGCGGCGAGGCCGGACACACATACCGCCGTTGCCAGTACCGACAGATGGGATTGCGTGGCTTCGCCGTCAATGCACCGCGCCCACAGCCAGGAGAACGACCACGTGACATCGCCGACTACCTAACAGGAGCTCGGTGGACACCACGAAGCCCTTCGCGTTCGCCGTCGCCCAGCCGCCGCACGTCACCGCACCACCGACAGTACTCTGGCCCAACGCGGGGCCGGTCTCCTAGCCCGTATCCGGGAAACTAAGGGCAGCAACCGGTGGAGGTGCGGTTGCTGTGCGACGAACTACCGAAGATCCTCCGACGACGACGACGCCGCGACGGAGCTTTCCGAACACAACGCCAACCAGGCAAAGCCCTGACGACGAAAGCTCACTTACCGAAGGTGGCCTGACGACGCAACATGGAAGCAGCGGAACAAGTCGACGCAGCCGTGACCCCACGCCACGCCCTAACTGTAATGCGAGACGGCGAATTAGCGACCTCGACGTTCTTATCGACGACCACAGTGTGACCGCTCTCATCGATACTGGAGCCGACTATTCTGTCATCAGTGGGTCGTTCGCCGCGAAGTTAAAGAAAGTTAGGACAGCTTGGAAAGGCCCTGAAATCCGCACAGCCGGAGGTCATCTCGTAACGCCTGCAGGAATCTGCACAGCGAGAGTCACCATTAACGGCCGTATTTATCCTACAGACTTCGTAGTCCTACAGCGTTGCTCGAGAGATGTCATCCTTGGCATGGACTTCTTATGCCTCCATGGTGCTGTCATCAACCTAAAAACAAAGTCGATAACGTTATCCACAGAAGAAGCACTACCGCCGCGCACGCCGTCTAGACACCATGCCTTGAATGTGCTGGAAGAACAAGTCACCATTCCGCCTCGCTCAAGCGTCATTATTTCAGTCGGCGCTCCTGAATCACCTGACTTCGAAGGCGTCGTTGAAGGCAGTCAGCATCTGTTGGTCACCCGAAATATTTGCGTCGCAAGAGGAATTGCAGAGTTGCGGGGAGGCAAAGCAACGGTTATGCTCACAAATTTCAGCAATGAGTACAAACATGTTAACAAAGGAACGACGGTCGCATACATCGAAGAAATTGTCGACGCCACCAGTGCTTTCGCCCTCGCCGATTCTGCGGAACCTGCTCAGAGGAACCAAGCCCCTCCCATAGCTTTCGACGTCAATCCCAGACTTCCGAACGATAAGCAAGAACAGCTCAAGGCCCTGCTCCTGCAATACGAAGATTGCTTTTTGTCGTCATCGAAAATTCGGCAGACCCCAATCACGAAACATCGCATCATAACCGAAGAAAATGCCAGACCACTCCGTCAGAGTCCGTACAGGGTTTCGACGCGAGAACGTGAGGCCATCAAGAGACAAGTTGATGAAATGCTGCGGGATGATATTATCCAGCCGTCCAACAGCCCATGGGCATCCCCCGTGGTGTTAGTGAAGAAAAAGGATGGGACCCTACGTTTTTGCGTCGATTATCGCCGCCTGAACAAAATCACAAGAAAGGACGTGTATCCTCTCCCACGAATAGACGACGCACTTGATCGGCTCCATAACGCCAAGTACTTTTCGTCAATGGACCTCAAGACTGGCTATTGGCAAATAGAAGTCGACGAAAGAGACCGAGAGAAGACGGCGTTTATAACACCGGACGGCCTCTTCGAGTTTAAGGTGATGCCCTTCGGCCTTTGCTCAGCGCCTGCAACTTTTCAACGCGTTATGGATACAGTACTGGCAGGATTGAAGTGGCAGACTTGCCTTGTGTACTTGGACGACGTCGTCGTGTTTTCTTCGAGTTTCGACGAGCATCTTCGGCGCCTTGAAGCTGTACTTCAAGCCATCAAGACTTCCGGACTCACACTGAAGCCAGAAAAGTGCAGATTTGCGTATGAAGAGCTCTTGTTTCTGGGGCACGTTATCAGCAAGTCTGGAGTTCGTCCTGATCCACGGAAAACAGCCGCCATCGCCGAATTCCCGCCGCCCACTGACAAGAAAGCCGTGCGCCGATTTCTGGGCCTGTGCGCCTATTATAGGCGGTTCGTGAAAAACTTCGCCCGCATCGCCGATCCTCTCACTAACCTTACTAAGGCCGACGTGGAGTTCAAGTGGGAAACGCCACAGGAACACGCTTTCCAGGAGCTTAAACATCGCCTCCAGACGCCTCCGTTACTTGCCCATTTCGACGAATTCGCCGAGACAGAAATACATACTGACGCAAGCAGCGTAGGTCTTGGCGCCGTTCTTGTGCAGAGGGCTGACGGACTTGAAAGGGTTATTAGTTACGCCAGCCGATCGCTATCCAAAGCAGAAGCAAATTATTCCACAACAGAAAAGGAGTGCCTCGCCATCATCTGGGCTACGTCGAAATTTCGCCCATACCTCTACGGCAGGCCCTTCAAAGTTGTGAGCGACCACCACGCCTTGTGTTGGCTAGCCACTTTGAAGGACCCTTCAGGTCGCCTCGCACGATGGAGCCTGAGACTTCAAGAATATGACATTACTGTCATTTACAAGTCCGGCAAAAAACACTCCCACGCCGACTGTCTCTCTCGTGCGCCTGTCGACCAACCGCTACCCGACGACCCGGATGACGACTACTTCTTAGGAACGATAACTACCGACGACTTCGCTGAACGACAGCGGGCCGACCCGGAACTTAAGGCCCTAATAGAATACCTCGAAGGCAGGACCGCCGAAGTCCCGAAAGTGTTCAAGCGTGCACTTGCGTCGTTTTTTCTACGAAATGGTCTTCTACAAAAGAAAAACTTTTCACCGCTTCGGGCTAAGTATCTCCTTGTGGTGCCTTCAGCTCTGCGACCAGAACTCCTGCAGGCCCTGCACGACGATCCGACGGCAGGGCACCTCGGTGTTTCTCGCACGCTCGCGAGGATACAAGAAAGGTACTACTGGCCGCGTCTTACCACCGACGTCACTCGTTATGTGAGGACATGCCGGGACTGTCAGCGACGCAAGACACCGCCGACAAGGCCAGCGGGACTTCTGCAGCCAATTGATCCACCTTGCCGACCTTTCAGCAGATTGGTATGGACCTATTGGGGCCGTTCCCGACGTCGGCTTTCGGAAACAAGTGGATCGTGGTAGCCACCGACTACCTCACCCGCTACGCCGAGACAAAAGCCCTGCCAAAAGGCAGTGCATCCGAGGTAGCTAAGTTCTTCGTCGAAAATATCGTCCTACGTCACGGCGCCCCGGAGGTCCTTATCACCGACAGAGGAACGGCATTCACTGCCGACTTAACTCAAGCGATCTTGGCATACAGCCAAACCAACCACCGCCGGACGACAGCGTACCACCCACAGACCAACGGCCTCACCGAGCGGCTTAACAAGACGATCGCCGACATGCTGTCAATGTACGTCGATGTCGAACACAAGACGTGGGACGCCATTCTTCCGTATGTGACCTTCGCATACAACACGGCGGTGCAGGAGACGACGCAGATATCTCCATACAAATTGGTCTACGGAAGGAGCCCGACAACGACGCTCGATGCCATGTTACCCAACGTCACCGACGAAGAAAACCTCGATGTGAGCGAGTACCTTCATCGCGCCGAAGAAGCCCGACAACTTGCGCGTCTCCGTATCAAGAATCAACAGACGACTGACAGCCACCGTTACAACCTTCGACGACGCTTCGTGGAATACCAGCCCGGTGAACGTGTTTGGGTGTGGACGCCGATACGCCGACGTGGACTAAGTGAAAAGCTTCTGCGACGGTACTTCGGACCGTACCGGGTGGTTCGACGTCTCGGCCCACTTGATTACGAGGTTGTCCCCGACGGCATTACGAACTCTCAACGACGCCGATCGCGACCTGAAGTCGTCCATGTCGCGCGCCTCAAGCCGTTTCATGCGCGTTAACAAACTGAACCAGTGTTTTTTGTATTATTGTTGTATCGTAATTTATTCATTGTACTTTCTTGCATTATTATTGTACCTTCATCTTTAGTTAAAGCATCGAGACGATGCCTTTTTCAGAGGGGGGCAATGCCACGTTCCATTTCTTAAGTTTTTGTTATCGTCCCAAAACACCACACGATTCTCAGGGCAAACCGCGCCTGCAGTTTTCTAGAGGGTTCCGGACTGTAGTAGATCATTTCGATAAGATCACGCCCACTGTGCGAATGGTACAGATTGTTCTGGAACGCACGCCGCCGCCAGCGATAGCGCTAGAACATTCGACGGCGGGAGTATAAATGCCGACGCGCTTCGCCGCTTGTCAGTTGTTGATCGAAGGCCGACGCTCCGTTCGCCGCTATCAGTCTGAGACTGCTATCTGTGCGAGACTGCTGCTGTAATTGGACTTTCTGTCTACCGGGCACAGGTTCGCCCAAATAAACAGTTAAATTCCAACAAGAAGTCTCCTGTCTTCAGCCACGTCACGACCCCGTGACAATATAGTGGTTTTGGGACGTTAAACCCCACATATCAATTAATCAATTTCATTGGCAAACAAATGACATTGACTGTGGCCTAAGCGTCATTTACGAAAAGCCTTAAGAGCCGAGCATGCCACACTATACCGCCCAGAGAATTGAAATACATGGTAGCTGATTGCTAACGTACAGCGATTTCATACGTACTCATTACTTTGACTTGTGCTGAAACAGCACGTCCTCTACTGCGCAAAAAGTATATGGAGCCTTCTAGGACACCGCATTAGGGCAGAGTAGCTGACTTCCTCCCTCGCTAAGTACTAAAGTCATGAAACAATCACTACACCATCGAGCTACGAACTAGTGCACAAAGCGAAGTTGTCGAAGCAGGTTTTCGAGCGTTTTCACTAGTGGGTTCTACCTACTGAGATATGCTCTTTAGATGCTGATATTGACACATATCCACACTAGGCTATTTTGGTTAGAAGAAAACCTCTACTTGATTGGCAACGCAAACACAACCACTCCCAGCATGCTAGTGGAAAACCAGGACACTGTAGTAAGTAACTGTCTACCAGATTTGCGGTCACCTTCTATGAACTCGCCATGGACAACATCCCCCTTTCATGCATTGCACATTGCACAAGCCAATGGGGATGACGTTAATCCTTCATTCTCAACATTTTTCCAACATTATAAGAATGTTATTCATTTTTTGATATTTTTTTCCTATTCTGATTTTTATTTGGGTGGTCGCTGTTCTTCAAGAAAGTCTAATCATGTGCTTTGTCCGACTTTTCTATGATAAAGTATGCAATAGGCTTTTCAGCATTGACGCTGAGTTGATAGAACTGGGAGTGAGAAAACCCTTGTTGTGGTCTTTCACTCAGCTTGTTGCGTGCGATGCCACTCGTCTTATGCCCTCTACTGTACAGAGACATCTCTTCCTATTAGTGATTACTGATCTCCGTAGAGATGACAGTGTGTTTAGCCTATTGCGTGGGATGGAATAGCGCACAACTTTGAATTGTCTCCTCAATGTATTCTCTGGGTTTGGCTGTTTACAGCAAATGATAGCCAAAAAACACTCTATAGACCACGCACCCAACATTCTCAGAGAAACGGGCTCATCTTTTGCTGTGGGCGTCAAGCCCAAAGTAACTTGCCGAAACATCCACGGAAAAGAATAGCAATGCATCAGCGGTAAAACTCGAGCCCATGACATGTGAGGGAAAGCGCAAGCAGCGGGTATAAACATTTCGAAAGGGGCCTTCAATAAAATATATCTAAGTGTGGTTTTATTCAGACATCTTTAATTTTGGCAGCTACTTTTAGTTTCCACTTATAGAAAACGCTGACTGCCACACCCCTGTTATGCCACAAGAGCAACCTTGATTATAGTTCAAGGGCGTTAAAAGCTTAGTAGCTGCTGTTCTCGAGTAATTGGTCAACGCTAGGCTAGAACACACACGAGAGTAGACAGCACAGCATTGTATTATTCAGTACGAGCAGGGCGACCTAATCTAAGAAAGAAGAGTGAACGTTTTCCAGAACTCTTCGTGCCTAAGTGGGGTGGGAGATTCGAAAGTCTTACCTTCGATGGCTTCACTTGCTTGGGTGGAGTTACTTCCTTCTAGAAAGACAGGGAACCAGTGATCTCAACCGTGATTTAGAAAACAATAGAATATAGTTCGCTAAGTAACATACTACTCGCATAAAGCCAGTCTTTAAACAAAAGACCGGCTTTATCTTGTAACCAATGCAAAGTAAACTCAGGCAAATATCAGCCCGAAGAAAGTAGTATGCTTGTTGTATAAGAAGAAATAAGAAGGTGAAAATTGTATATCTGATGATGCAGCTAGTTTAGCTCAGCTGCACAGAAAAGTTGACACTCAAGCAGTGTCTGACACGTTGGCGAATTGCATGCTATAAGGGGACAAAAAGTGTTAAAGAAGAATTTGTAGTTTGATGATTTGACCCATGTTCTGCATCAAAAAGAGCCCGTTGCTCTACCCATCCTACAAGGTCATAGGTTCAATGCTTCAGAAACTCGTTTTTGTCTTTGATTCCTACTTCCTTTCGCATTGTTCTTGCTTGTCTGGGTCATGTAGCCGTATGAGAGTGGTAAGGCGTGGTACTGCTGCAAGTGCTGACAAATGCCGAGTGGCAGCTCTTCTGTAGTCACCAGAGTAATAGAGTTTCTGCATGCACCTACTAATTCGAGTGAGATGGCACCAACTAACAAGAATGATGGAATAAGCGTTACAGACAGAGTGAAATTGAGCAGTGAAGGCTGCGTGAGTCAGTGTTTCTCGGTTCAGCGATACAGTCTCACAGAAATCACGATGCACTAAAGCGCTCAAGACTTACGCTAGAAAATCCGCCGGTTGAATTCCTTAAGCACTCTCATGAAAACAATTTTATTAAAAACTGACCAACGATTCATTCAAGAAAACCATCAGGGAGGTAATTGTTGTAACTATAAAATTGTGAAAAAAAACGGGCTGTAAGAAAAGACAACTGCAGCCTGCAGAAAGCAAATCAGCAACCTTCGCATGATGCTCCCTATTCTCTACTAATTAAGCTCTTGTGGAGGTCGTCCTCCGGTGCACATGTATTGAGAATCGTACGTCCAATAGGGAGGTGGCAGGTTTGGTTTTTGCTGGCGGCAACTTGTCGTTTAGACCACCCAAATTTTTTCATACCTCCATTTACACTCTATAAAACCCCATTGGTTTGTATTTGTATTTTAAAACGCAGCTTTGTATTTTTAAACGCAGCGAGGTTAACCAGATGCTAGCATTCGGTATACTACCCTAAACTGAGGTTAGGGTTGAACCTCGGAAAAATACAATATAGCGGTGAAACATGAGTTGGCTATGTACAGGCTCTAATATAGAAATCGGCACGGTTTACCACATCTAAGGTGGCTTGCTCATTAGTATTCAAAACGCTTAAACTAGAAATTTCATTACACTTCAAGAGTGAAACGTTAGTAGTATTACGCCTAATCAGGAAATTAGGAAACACAGAAACAATTTTTCAATATATGTGTTGCACATCAACTTATGTTAAGTCCTTTTTCATGTTGTACAACTTATCTTTGAACGACCCCGTATTTTAAAGGACTGCACTGCTTCGGTGAGAACACATGGTGGTTTGCCTGTAATGCTGATTCGCATGTCGAAGTGATCAAGCTTGTTTTTAGGTTCTTGTGCATTGACTGACCATGCTGTGTGACAACGCTTTATTTAATAGAATATGGGACTACTGTATATCAGAACGAAATGCTTAGATGCCTCATCAAAGACAAAATTTTGCCAGGAGCGTCCTGCAGCGGAGGGCGCAGAAAATACAGAAATGCAGGGAATCGCTTTTCCGCGATCACGCCATTGCGTCGACACGTTTTAATGACCTGAGATATAAAATTTCGTTACATCAATCGACGTCATCATAGTTACACGAGCATGTACTCGGTGTCTGGCTGTTGCGTGGCTAGTGTAATTATTACTTGTGCATGTCGAAGGATTTGGTCTGCAGAAAGACAACGACGAACTCGCGCTGCTCGATCGAAGCTGTTCCGCTGTTTGCTACAGTGTTACTTGCACTAATTTTATTACCGCGACAAACTGGTGAAGGTGCTGGGCACAATCCCAATTCGCTAGTTTTAACTCAAGCCGCTTCAAGCTTCTGCCACCATCACAACAAATATGGAGGAAAATCTGGGACTTCGCTTCAGCTGCCTATGCTAGGACTACCTCCTGAATTTGGTTCCTTGAGCTCGGCAAGAATGACCACCACAACGCTAAGTGAGACGCAAGAGAGCAACGTAGACCAACTCACACCCACCCCAAGCGTCCTCTACACAGCACGCACCCCGAGGCCGTTTCATGGTGATCTATTTGAGGACGTACATGACTGGCTAGAACACTTCGATCGGGTCGCAGCTGCCAACAAATGGAATGACACCAAGAAGCTTCGCTATGTCTATTTCACTCTTGAAGACTATGCTCGAATTTGGTAAGAGAACAATGAGCCGTCTATAACCAACTGGCAAGATTTTCAGCGAAAGCTAAGCCAAGCATTCAGAAATGGCGAAAGGAAAGAAAAAGCCGAGGAGGCTCTGCAGAGACGGGTTAAGAAGCCAAATGAAAACGAGGCTATGTTTGTTGAAGATATGTCAGGCTTTTCAAGCGCGCTGACCAAGGAAAGGATGACACAAAAAAGGTCGACTCCTCCTGTGGGGTGTCAAGAAGCAACTTTTTGCTGGACTCATGCGCAAGCCCCAGCCACTGTCGATGAGTTCATCGTGGAAGCTACTGCCATGGAGCGGGAACTTCAGCAACGCTCTCTACCGTACGACCGCTAAGCTTCTGTCTCCGTGGTGTCACCTTTCACCTGTGGACTGGGCTTATCAGCACTCCGCGACCTTTTGCGGAGCGTGGTCCGCGAGGAGCTCGAAAAAGTTTGTCCCACTTCTACTCGCCCAAGTGCGACAATTCTGGCAGACATTATTCGTGATGAGCACCGGAATGTGACCCAACCATTGCTCTCAATGCGTACTGAAGCTCCTGCTCTGCCTTACGCCGAAACATTAAGGAGACATCAACCTTCTATCGGACGCCGTCCACCCTCTAGTTTCTCACCATCGCCCCGTCCATTCGCACCTGCAAATAACTACGAGAGCACTTTCCAGCATGGCGTTCCGCGTGAAGTCACCCGTAAGTCTGACGTATGGTGCACCTCTGACAACAGGCCCCTTTGCTACCACTGCGGTGAAGCGGGCCATCTGTACCACCAGTGTGAGTATCGCAGGATAGGCCTTGAGGGGTTTCACCCTAACGCCGGTCGACCCAGCAACGGGGAGCGTCCTCGCCAGGTTCAGCAATACCTAGCAGCGCAGCCGCCGTTTCCTCCTGCACAAAGCCACCGGCCACGCTCACCTTCTCCTCGGCGCCTCTGCTCGCCTAGTAGTTATGACACGTTCTCTGGTGTACAAAACAGGTCTCCAAGACCTGACCCGCGCTAGAAAAACTGAAGCCGATGGCCTCTGCGGGTGGGACCGCTGTTGACCGAACTGACAAACATCGTCCGCCGTGACACGTTGACAACGCCAATATGTGTCACGAAATTTCCTGAACGTGACGCAGCGATTTCCGCCGATATTTTTATAACCGTCGACAATCACTCGACCACCGCCCTCGTGGATACTGGAACCGATTACTTCCTTATGAGTGGTGACTTCGAAGCTGCTCTCCGAAAAGTGGTGACACCGAGGTACGGTACGCAGCTCCGTACCGCGGGTAGTCATCTAGTGACGCCAGTTGGGAGGAGCACTGCCCGAGTACATATTGGTGCTTCGACCTTCATCGGGACTTTCGTCGTACAACGGGAATGCTCCAGGCAGGTCATCTTGGGATTATACTTCCTTCGACAATATAGGGCTATTATAAATATCCGAAAATTTCTGGTGACGTTTTCACGTAACAAACATTCTCAAGATTGTGAATCGCGTATGATGGCGTTGCTTGTATCATACAGTTCAGTGACAGTACCGTCCCGTTCCAGTGTTCTGGTTAACGTGCTGAGTGACATTACCCGAACAGCTCTCGGAGTTGTGGAAGGCTATGTGTCCGTGCTCTTGTCTCTTCAAGTGTGTGTCACCCGTGGTCTGATAGAACTGACACAAGAGCCTGCGAAAATTCTACTAACAAATTTTAGTCATGACTACAACACTTGATGAGGCAGTGTGTCATCGCTTATTTCGAAGAAATCGTAGACTAGAAAGCCAGCTTATCGCTCGCGCAACTCTTTTCCGGTCCTCGCGACGACAGTCTCCGGTTAAGCTTGATATGAACTGCGCACAGTCGACTACACAGCAAGAGAGTCTTCGCTCCCTCCTGCTTTCCTTCAGTGATTGCTTTGCCACGATGTCCAAAATCAAACACACGTCGCAAAGCACAGAATCATAACAGAGCCCAGCGAAAGGCATATTCGACAACATGCTAGTCGAGTTTCCCGCAGAGAACAAGACGCCATCCATGACCAAGTAGAACAAATGCTTCGTGAAAAAAAGACGGCAAATTGCGTTTCTGTGTTGATTATCGCAAACTGAACACCGTGACAAAGAAAGACGTTTATCCACTTCCTCGCATCGATGACTCTCTCGACCACCTTACAAACACTCGATATTTTTTTATTCTTGGATCTACGCAATGGTTATTGGCAAATTGAGGTTGATGAGCGTGACAGGGAAAAGAGCGTCTTCTTTACTCTTGACGGGCCCTTCGAATTCAAGGTGCTTCCTTTTGGATTGTGCTTTCCTCCCGTGACTTTTCAACTAATGATGAACACAGTTTTGTCCGGTGTCAAGTGGCAATCATGTCTTGTCTATTTAAATGACGTCTTCACTTTTTCATCGACTTCTGAGCAGCACCTTTAGCGTCTTCGTGCAGCACTTGAGGCGCTACGAACAGCTGGCCTGTCGCTCAAGCCCGAAAAATGCCACTTCGGCGACGAGGAGCTTAAGTTTCTCGGTCATGTCATCAACAGCGACGGAATTTGCCCAGACCTCGAGAAAACGCTGGCTGGCGCTACCTTCTCAACTCCGGTGAACAAACACGACGTACACCGTTTCCTGGGCCTTTGTGCGTATTATCGTCGTTTCGTTCTGAAATTTTTCAAAATAGCAGAACCCTTAACCCAACTCAAGAGAGACAACGTTACTTTTGTGTGGGCCCCAGAACAACACGAAACTTTTTGCGAGCTACGACGACGCCTCGAGACTCCTTTAATCTTGGGTCATTTCGACGAAAATGACAATACTGAAGTGCATACAGATGCAAATAATGTCGGCCTCGGAGCCGTCCTTGTGCAATGGCAGGAAGGTATCGATTGAGTGATCGCCTACGCTAGTGGTACGTTATCATCGGCTGAAAGGAATTATTACACCACATAAAATGAATGCCTTGCTGTCGTGTGGGCCATTTTCAGGATCCGACTGTATTTGTACAGGTGACCGTTCAAAGTAGTCACCGACCACAATTCTTTGTGCTGGCTTGCAGGCCTCTAAGACCCCTCAGGCCGCCTAGCTCGATGGAGTCTCCGCTTACAAGAATTCGACGTTACGGTGGTTTACAAGTCAGGACGCAAGCCCACCGATGCTGACTGCAAATGTTGTGCCCCAGTCTAGTCAATTCCTCCTGAGTAAACTGACGACGAAAGTTTCTTCATGGCCGTCACAACCTTCCAAATTGCTCGAAAACACCCTGATAACACAGAACTTCGCCCGATCATCGACTATCTCGAGGACAAGCTTGAACAGCCACCAAGAACATTTAGGCGCACGATTTCATCATTTTTTCTCCGTGACAACGTGCTGTACAAGTGGAGGTTTGATTCCAACGCTCGAACTACACTACTGGTCATACCATCTGTCATGCGAGAAGACATCCTTAAGGCGAGCCATGATGAACTATCTTCCAGGCATTTAGGGTTCAAGCATACTCTGGCTCGTATCCGCCACACGTACTACTGGCCAAAATTGTCCCGTATCGTCAAGCACTACGCCAAAACCTGTCGAGACTGCCAGCATCCCACGACTCCGCCCATGAAACTTGCTGGTCTTTTACACCCTGTGGAGCCACCCCGAGAACCGCTTGAACCCCCTGTACCTACAGAATTAACGCCGTTCCCCTCCAGCATGTCTCCTCATATAAGTACCTCGGCGTTTACATTACCAACAATCTATCTTGGCACACGCATGTTACCTACATCTGTAATAACGCTAACCGAACGCTAGGATACTTACGCCGCAACTTTTCTCGCGCTCCGCTGTCCCTAAAAATTCTATTATACCGATCACTAATTCGCCCAAAGCTCGAATACGCGTCCGCTATACGGAATCCTGTGCAGCAAAATTTAATTAACGCGTTAGAATCTGTTCAGAACCGCTCAGTTCGGTTCATTTGTTCTAATTATTCCCGTACTGCTAGCATATCAGAAATGAAATCTAACCTTGACCTACCCAATTTAACTGTCCGGAGGAAACTGGTGCGACTGCATTTTTTTCATAAGATATTTTTTCACAATCCATCAATGAAGCGAGACCTCATTTCACAACCGTCATACCACTCATCGCGCATTGATCATCAGCATAAGGTTGCCATTCCGTTTTGCCGCACCAAATTCTTTTCAGCAGCCTTCTTACCGAAAACAGCCGCCGATTGTAACCACCTTCCCTCTTTCGTTGTATCAATAACAGACCCTTTGTTATTCAAGACTGCAATTTCTCAGCAATGCTTGTAACTATACGCAGTTTCCATTATCTATCTTTGTCTTGTATGTGCTTGAATTCTTATACATTTTTAGTTGACTTATGTTGCCTTCCTGATTTGCGCATCTGATACTTGTTTATTTAATTTGTTTTTTTTTCTTGTGTGTTATATATGTTGTACCCACCCCCTCTGTAATGACCTACGGGCCCTGAGGGTATTCCAATAAATAAATAAATAAACAAGTCGGCATGAACCTGCTAGGTCTGTTTCTGAAACCTTCAGCGGGGAATTGCTGGATAATAGTTGCGACTGACTATATAACCCGTTACTGTGAAACACGAGATTTCCAGCATGCTACAGCAAGCGATGTCACGGATTTTTTAATTCATACTGTCGTCCTCCACCATGGTGCACCGGCTGTGGTACTAACAGAGGCAAGGCCTTCACTGCCCAACTTCTGGCAGAAGTTATGACACTCAGCAGCACCGTACACCGCTGAACGACAGCTTACCATCCACAAGCTAACGGATTATTAAAACGGCTCAGTAGACCATCACATACATAATTTTCATGAATGTTGACGTGGACCATAAAAACCTCGACAGGGTCCTCCCTTTCGTAACTCGCGCATATAACACCGCCATGCAAGAAACTACTGGATTTGCACCTTTCCGCCTGCTTCACGGCCGCGAAGTTACTACGATGTTAGACGCCATGTTTTTACCAGACGCCTTTACGATTACCACCGAAAATGCTGACCAGTATGCGCAGCGTGCTGAAGAAGCTCGTCAACTAGCTCACTTGCGCATTCGCTCTCAGCGACAACACGATGCTCATACGTACAACCATCGCCACTGAGAAGTAACCTACCACCCCGGAGAAAAAGTATGGCCCTGGGGTACCGTACGCCAACGTGGCCGCTCTGAGAAACTCTTGCGTCGTTATTTCGGCAATTACCGGGTTTTCGGCGCCTCCACGATTCATTCTCCTTCTGGTGAATGAGTAGGAGAATCTGCGTTTCTTCAAGCATAAAAACAAACTACGTTTTTTGATTATCTTTTGTTCTGAATAACAATATTCAATTGCAGCATTTAGGATTAAAAATATGAATCCTCGCAATAGAATAATAAGCTCGACTTGATTACTCACTGAAAGTTTTTTAGGTACTATGACCGCGTTGGTGCTCGGGTAAAAGCAACAGACTCAATCTTTTTATTTTCTGGTTTTTACAATTAAAATAACACTGTGAGCTCACACTATGAGTTTGCAGCCTCTGCTTGATTACTCACTGAAACTTTACTTGGTAATACTACGACAGTCACGTTCCAACTTGGCTCTTTGGAGCCGAAACTAGAAAGGTATTACAAGTATGGGTGGATCGAAAATTTTGTGAATTTAGGATTACCTTTCACTCACAGTACACAACATTCGAAAACCTGAAGCTTTAGAAACACCAAAAAAGCCTTTGTGACAAAGTTGTCTTAAAATAGCTATCGTATTCATCGTTGTTTTTAGTTCAGTGTAGAAAGCCTGTCTAAAAGATGCTCAATAACAACTATGAAATTCATTTCATTCGATTGCGCATAGCACCGTCAAGAAGAACTTCCCAAGTTCTTCTTGAAGGTGCCTAAAGAAGCCATTCCTAATGCATTGGTCATTGTAAATTACGTTACTAGTTACGTATTTACCGTAACCTGCGCCTTCACAATTATAAGTTTCTGCGACGTAACACTAATCAGCTAATATGACTCCTCACCGGATATTACGCCTGTCTTTGTAGGGTCCTTTCTCCATCAGCTTCCGACATACCTGAGCCTTTGTGGCAGAACAAGTGAAGTGCCGCTGAGTGTTTTCCTGTGTCAGAAACATTGAATTCAATTCACGCAATCACATGTAATGTCACAACTCGAGCGTCATTGCTGACCCTGGTGGTAGGACACTTTTGTAAATGGCTGATAATAGGAAGACCCGTTGATGGATCGATTAGGCTTCTATTTATGAGCTCCTGCACATGAAACGTTTTGCCTTTTGCTAAGTAAACATCATGTGGAAGTCAGTGGTCTTTTTCAGGAGTGAAGATATTTAGGGCACGGGCTGAGCGTCCGAACGTATATGTATGTACCCACCACTCGTTAGTTCTTCAACCAGCCGTAGAGGGCGGTACTTGTATATATAACGAAATGCATATACGCTGAAAAATGCAAAGGGTACAATACTAGAGGACGTTACTTGCAGTTTAATGAATAAAAAAATTGCATCATATCCTTGAAGTGAACTGTGATGAGTGGGGCAAAGCATCCGTCATTTTGTCCGTGCTTTCGGCCGTCCATTCGTTCTAACGTCTGTCCATATGTGCGCGCATCCATTCATCCGTGTGTCTCTTCGTCCACTCGTGCATCCGCCCTCGCGTCCATTCGTCCGTCTCTCCGTGCGTCCTTCCACCCGTTCTCTCGATGCTTACACCTGTGCGTTCATCTGTGTATTCGTCCACACATTCGCCCATGCGTCCGTCCATTCGTCCATCTGTCCGTGCGTCAAACAGACAGACACACAAACGATGGACGGGTGCCGCCAGTGGATGATTCACGGTTTGTCGATACAAAGTGTGATACGAGAAAGGAGGCGGTGGCTTGCGCTCGAAGACGGAACCCCGATATGCGAGAGCGAGAAAATAGGAATTATGTCAAACGAAGCCGTTATCGATCACGTGTTAACCGGCGGTTCTGTAAGCTTGGGGGCGCGCTGTAGCAAATTTTTTTGTAGGGCAGAGTTCGTCGTACGTCATGTTTTGAAATTATCGAGTGGGACAATTCATAAAAACAATTGGTCTCAAAAAGACATGGTTAGAAAGACTGTAAAATGTTCAGGATGCGGGATGGCTTTAAAGAGAGACGCAAGTGCCGACGCGAGTAGAGAGGAGGCTGACGCCAATTGTAGGCAATGTCAGGTCGAAGAAAAAATGGAGAAAATAATGGTTGCTCAGAGTGAACTGCTGATAAGAATCATCGAGCCGGCGACTGCGTTGGCGACCGAGCAAGAATAAACGAGGACTATGGAAGAAAGGCTCAGGCCCGCCGAGGAGGCACTAGCAAAGAGGAACAAAGGAGAAGATGATGGAAAGAATGGCAGGGCAATGATAACCACATTGTCGAATAAGAAAGAGCAAGCAACTTCGGAAAAAACATGTTCAGCTGGTTCAATGGGTGGAAGACCAAGCTTCAGTGAAGTAGTGGTGGGGTTGGGAGGCGGCAAAGCAGCTGGCGTCACATGTGCAAGTAAGCCACAGGTGCAGGACACTCCAGCTGAAAAGTCACAGCATGTGATAATCGCCGGCAGCTGAAAAGTCACAGCATGTGATAATCGCCGGGGGCTCGAATTTTATTCGATGCGCAAAATCAATCAAACAGAGGGTAAGATGTGACAAGAGGGTTGCAGTAAGAACGTTCCTAGGACGCAATCTGGAAGCAGTCATGAGACAAGCGAACGCAAAACTCAAAACTGCAGCTGATCGACGAAACCTCGTGATAAATGCAGGCGGTTTAAATGATATCCTAAAGGAAGATATGGCAGGTCTAGTGACCACACTAACGAAAGAGGTGAATGACATGCACACCAGTTCTCCTCAGGTACAGGTAGTGATATGCACGATACCGGAGGTGCCGGTCTGTGACGTCAACCTGCAAAAAAGCGGTCATCGACGCTAACCAAGAAATATGGCGGATGAGTCGAGAGAAAGGTTCTGAGGTGGTGGAAATAAACAGAGAGGTGCATAAGTGGGTGGTTTTATACGAGACAGAATTCACTTCGATAGGAGGCTAGGTCATGGGGTGCGTTGGTGACTAGGAAAATGCGCAGTAGCATTTTCGCGGGGCACGCGGGCCCTTCAAGGTCCAGGATAGCTAGTAACAAGCAAAACAACTAGGGGGACTCTTTGACAGTAGGTATAAAAAGATGCGATTCCAAAGTGTCACCAATATCTAAGACATGCAGAGTCCGGGGCAGAAATCGACGTAGCCACGACAGCCGAGTCTATTGAGGCGTAGGATATATTAACACGCAGGGTGGCAGGAATAGGCTTGAGTGTTAGGAGATAGAAGAACATCTAAGGAAGGAGAGGCCGATGGTGTATGGTTTTGCAAAAACATATCTTAAGGACATGGAACAACCACCTAACATTCCCGATTACGCATGGGAATATTGTAATGCAACAGAAGGCAGCAGACAGGGGGTGGTATTGGGTCATTCATTCATAAAAGTACCGATTACCGATTAGCAAAGAGTCGAGCAGCACTGCAAGGAACATTTATCGCTAAAAGAGAAAGTGGCTAGGTAAATGACACTCCTGGGATTTGTATACTTTTTAACAGGGGCAAAAACCAGAAAGGAAAACCAACAAATGGTGCAGTGCATGGAAAATGACATTGACTATAATAAACTAAGAGAAGAGTGCGAGGTAAATATATTAGCAGATATGAATGCATACATAGAAGACATGAATAGATATACTGACCCAACAGGCAGAATGCTAATGGTTATGTGTGAAGTTTATGATTTAATCATTTGCAACAGCACCAAGAAAAGCGAAGGGCAGATATCATGGGAGATGGGAAGGCTGCAGTCGACGATAAATTACGCAATAATGTCACATATGATGTATGATCAGCTAAAGCTGGTGAACATAGATGAATATTTGTCCACATGCTTAGGTGGAAATCACAATCTTATCGAGCTGTGTTTTTGAATAGAAATAATATTGGAAAAGCGGCATTACGAGCAACCACACGATAATATTTATTCGGAAAAGCAAATAGAAATAGCAACTAAAGATATTTAAAAAACAATCACCGAGGATACTAAAACAGAGTGGACGCACACAAACTTAACTCGATTGTTTGAGTTGGAGCTTGCTAAGGTACGAGTACAATCAACCAAAAAAACAGATACAAATCCAAGAGCTGGTGAAATGAGGGGCAGTTAGGAGAGTCATAGTAATATGACAGGAAGCCTCCAGGAAAAACAGGTGTGCTGAACAGAGGGTTGAACTGGAACATGATGTCAAAATAAAACGGAATAACTTTTTGAGCTGCCGAAGAGAAGCGCGCGATTTGATCAGGTACAAGATTAGAAGAAAAGGGGCCAGTGAATGGTGAAAGTAAACAAAAAAGATAGAAAGGCAGCTGTATATTTTTGGAACGATATTTATTCTCTGATTAATAAGACAAGCATGACACAGAGAGTTATACCTACAGTTTAAGGGGTCAGACATAAGGGGAGGAGGCAATAGAATATATAAAAACGATGATGTCAAAAAAAATGTAAAAACCAAGAAAGCGCTCCATGCACCATACCAGAGGAGGATGGACCAATGAGCTCAGTGGCTCCACTGGGATAACTAGGATGAGCAAAGGCCGAGAAAAAGGTTCCTAATAGCACACGAACAGGCCCTGACGGCATCCCAGTTATACTAATAAAGAAAGTAGGACCAAGTTCTAACCAAACACTAGTAGAGGCAATGAGCAGAGCAATAGTGGATGGTTAAGCTTCCAATGGGTGGAAACTAAGCAGTAAGAACATGATCTATAAAGGAAAGGGGGACAAAGTAGATATAAAACTACCGCCCTATAACAGTGACATCAGTAGTTTACATGCTGGTGATGCAGATAGTTAAGGAATGACTGCAGATATAGGTGCAGATTGAGGGGGTGCGGGGAGAACTACAAAATGGGCTCCGTAAATGAAGGAGGTTGGAGGACAATCTGTTTTCAGGATGCAGTGCATTGAAATAGCGGAAAAAGAACACAGGCCCCTGTGGCTGGCATTACTAGATATCAAGTGAGCTTAGCCTTTTAAACGCCGCACTATGAAGCAACGGTAAAAAAGTGATATTTACTTTGGTAATTCGTATTGGGTTTCTAAACTAATTATGGCAAAAACTTCAGCCACATTCATGACGACTAAGTACGTTTTTTCACAAGTTTCATTTTTGGAACCCTGACGTTTCCCATAAGCAAAACACAAAGTTTGTCAAGAACAGCTTTTATTGTCATCGCTATCGGGTTTTCTTACTCATGGTAAGTGAAGAATAATATTTAGCGTCAAACAAAGTGTCTCAAAATATAATTAGGAATAACAAATATGCGAAAATTGGTGGCTGTAATATATATAATGAACAACTCACAAGCCATGGTATGCAGAAAAGCAGTTCTTGTGCAGCCATTTTTTGCTTTGTCGGCATGATGATTTGTTGCATTTTTCTTGCATTCAGTGCATCTACCCTGAGACGCTGAGCTTATGTAGTGATCATCAGTTTTCCTGTACTCACGTCTCGGATGAACCCGAGTTAGTTTCTGCTTGAGCTGCAGCAATAACATGGTGACATTCCGTCGAAGTGCAATATGTGCTATGGTGGCATTGGTTTCCTTGTCAAGTTCGCAGTGGAGGAGCTGAGCATCCTGCGACGACATACTTGGTGAGACCATTGCTGAAAATGTCCCACCACCATTTCTTGCTTCCAAGTTTTGGTCGATAGCTCCGAGGAGCCAGTCTATCCCACCTGCTCCCCCATGCCCTCATTGTATTTCTTGATAGAATGAGGTTTAAGAATCTCCACTTTCTTGTTCGAGCGTCGTGGGAAGCTTTGCGCGCTTCCAACAGGCTCGTGGATAAGGTGGTTCGAAGAAACTGCGACGACAGCATTGTCGTTCTACCTGCATGTGTAGACCACCCCATCACACTTGTAGTAGAAAGATCCTCTTTTTTTTCTTTCCAACGTCTTTAAGGCTCTTCAGTAGACAACTACCGGTTCTTGTATTTTTCCCAGTCCTTGTCACTCGAATCCCCTGGTCAGCGAGTTTCGTCAAGAGGCCGTGCGAAGTGAAGATGTTTTTCGAAATAGATTTCAAACTTTCACGGGCTTGGAGGACCGACACCATGTTGCTGACTACCCTGAGCCCGATAGGGGTCTTGCCATCCTTCTCATTTTTTTCTGCAACGTATATCCATTGTATAGGGGTACCCGTTCGATGAGTACATCTTCCTGACCTTGCAACCAAATCAAATTGGTTTACCACGAGTAAACATTTTGCACGAGTGGTGGTCATAGTAGGGCACCCAAGACTTTTCGATGTTCAGGTTCTTGGATTCGGAGTGGTTTCCACCACTCCAAATTGGTGAAGACATTAGAGATTTGATTGTAGAATGGCTGAGTCCTGGCCATCGTGTCTGCTTGCAACTGAGCATTGTCAACCACATGAGAACCTTTTGAGCGGCCGGAACCTATTTCTGAACATCACTGCCGCGACTATAGACACGCAAAGGTCTTCTGCAGTTCTAAAGTACAAGTCTTCTGACGGAACAGAGTGGTAGCCACTAAAATTAGGAGACCGAAAAACTGACCAATGTTCGCTTCAGTGACGTCCACCTCCTCGCTCTTTTGAAGGAAATATCTTACTGTCAATTCACCAAGTGAATCAATGTATTCTTGAGAAATAATTTCGCACAATACCATAAAAGGGCTCATGTTCCCAAGGTGCGGAAATACTTTTAGTAATAACGGAGGATTGTCGCTGGGAAGTTTTTTGTCAAACTTATCATGGTCACCCCATGTTGGTATATGAGCGCACTTTGTGGTTTTTGTTTTTGCAGTCTTTGTTAAAGATTTCCGTGCTTTTGTAGCAGTCATTTGTCTTAATGCTGGTTGCTTTCGCCACGGCTCAGAGCTCGAACTGGTTGGCAAATCAACATCTTCACCACTGCATCGCATATGTTCATCGCTCTATCGCACAACTTCAACGCGCCCGCATACATCATCGGATGCAACTTTAGAAAAGTCCTTTCCCTTTACGTGCTCCCGTTAATGATAATGATGAGGATCCTTGTAAGACTGGCACACACCCACAAAGTGATATTGCTATGTGCCATGTTCATCATCAACAAGCTCCCCCCCCCCCAAAAAAAAGAACAAGGCGAAACGCTAGCACGCCTATGCTCTTTTTTGACACTGTGAAATGCCACTGTTCCAAAAAACGAACATTTCCGTAAATGTATCGAACCGGGCTCCTAGAGTGCCTGTGCTATTTATTCTTATTTTTTTACGTGATGCCACAATATAGCCCCATATTCTAGTTCTGCTTTGCTCACTGCTACGTTAATTCTTCTTGCAAAATAATGTGACAAGCGTCTGGTTGGGAAGGAGCGTGAAATAGGTCTGTTTTTAAACATTTAACTAAAATTCTACAAGGTTTTTTATAAAAAACATTATATTGTTTCGTTTTCTTCAAGCATCAGTGAGTATGTAAAAACAAAAATTTAAAAAGCGCGCTATATAAATGGAAAAATAAAACAATGGAGTTTCATATGTGTTAGTTTCGATGCATTGCCAAATAAAAGGTTAGAACAATGTAATTCAAGAAGACCTGTGGAGTATACTGGACACACTAGATGTGGGAGATGGAATAAGTAATCTTCTAAATTATATCTATAAAACTAACAAGGTAGGTGTCAAATGGGAAGAGCAGGTATCTGAAGCTGTAGAGATACAACGCGGGCTTCCACAGGGATGTCCCTTGCCACGTTTGTTATTTTTTCTGTGTTTCCAGGAACTAGAAGCCAAATTACAGGGTAGTCAACTCGGCTTCAGCCTCTTTTCCGCCAAGCAAGAAACACACACAAAACAATGATTACCAGCATTGATGTATCAGATGATATAGTATTATTAGCCGACAAAAAAGATCTGCAGCGATTGATAAGCATCGGTGGTAATAAAGGAGACAGGTTAAACTAGAAGTTCAGCTGGGAAAAATGGGCAATCATGATTTTTATATTGACAAAGGTAGTTAGCATAAGTTACAGCAAGTCGCGCTAGCAATTGTGGATTATTACAAATATTTGGGCGTGAAGATAAACAACGGAGTTGAGCATCTAAAGGAGCACGAAAGACACGTAATGACCAAGGGCACCAGGAATGCAGCTGCATTAAAAATAGGGCACTGTGGAACTACAATAGGTTTGACGTTGTGAGAGGGATTTCGAAAGGTGTCACGGTCCCGGGTCTGACGTTCGGCAATGCGGTCTTGTGCATGAAACAAAAGTTCAAGCAAGACTGGAAATAAACAAACGCGGAAATACCCCAAATCAAGGGGTACAGGGTGACATAGGATGGACATCGTTTGAGTGCAGAGGCGCTAGCAGCAAGATAGAATTTGAGGAGCGTTGGGCTAGGAAAATTTTCAGGTGCTTGTACAGGAAGAATGTTCGTATTAAATGAAGGAAGCAAACTCGAAAATTGTAAAGCAAGTATTTAGACAACAGCAGACTACCAAGCCAAAAGGAAGCATCGGTTAAGAAGAAGGCGAAGGAAACAGAGAGGGACATGTAGAAGATGGGAATGCTTACAAAATCATCACTCGACACCTACCGAACGTTTACGCAGTAAATTGCAAGGAAAAAGATCTACGATAATTCTCGGGGTAGTTATCTGCTCTTCGAGGCTACAACGGGAGTATTGCGTACCAAGACGTATCGAGTGAAATACGAAGGCACTGACATAGTATGTAGCGCGTGTGGAGAGGCAGAGGAAACGGCTGAACATTTGATAATGTTCTGTGAAGGGCTCGCACGATAGTCGAAGATAATGGCGCCGCATTTTTCAAAGCATTAGAGTTTAGAGACTGTGAAAGCAAAATAGACTTTAAACAGCTAGAAATAACCAGGAGGAGGCTAACTGATTGGTGGCTACAATTGAGGCGCGAGTGAAATATAAATCCCGAAACACAAAAAGATAGTACTTACCTTCATGGCTTGGTGGCATGAGCCACCACCCGATCTAAAGGGCACAGCCGGATACATTCATGCATCCGAGGCCGCTTGTGCACGCGCGCACACTAAGAAGGTCGGTGAATGGAAAAGGCTGCAGAGTGGCGTGTGCGCAAGGCGACGGCGGCTCGCGCTTGTAGACGAAACGCCGATGTGCGAAAGCGCGACGCAGAAGCGTGCCGCTAAGCTGCGCGGCGGCGTCGACAAGATCCCGGCGTACGAGAACGCGAGGGCGAAGCGGAGCGGCAGCGGCGTGCGGACCCAACTCTCGCTTCTCTTTCTAGCATTCACTACGTGGATATGCTGTCATTTCTTCGATGCGTACTTTTTCACTGCGTTCGCGCGCTTTGCTACTTGCTGTCATAAATCAGACCTACTTGCCCGAGCTTATATTTGTGCCCACTAGACGTGTGTTTTCATCAAGCGCGATGGCTAGTCTTTGAATACTTTAAGTAAAGGTGCTAAAAAAATGGTAGCGGTGTTGTTTGGACACGATCAGCTGTGGCGTTGCTGCTTGTTTAAGGTGAGCTCTCGTGGCTCTGCGCATCTAACGGCATAGTTCTCTATCTAGATTCACCTCGTTCAACGTAGGCGACATTCCACGCTTCGCAGTTTTACTATATTGACTCAATAAATGTTTCTTAGTCAACAGGGCCTTCTTTTTTCTCCGAAATAAAATGCTTGTTCTAAAGTAGTACCGTACTTGTATCGTAAGTAGTTATTCTGCTCACCTTCGTTAAAACGGGTATAAATGATGTAAATGCATGCTGAAACTTAAGATTTCCACCTACATGACGATGAATCTGTATTACAATTGGCCATACTGCATGCAAATTTTAACGGGAGCATTCATTTTGGTAATTATACTACGTTGCAGATAGGCATCTTTAAATAGTAATATTTGTGGCCCGTATGGGTTGCTTTATTCATAATGCGTGTGAATGCATTTGAGAACTAGAAGCACTGTTAAATTTTCGAAGTTTCTTATGAGTCTTCCTAAAACGACAGGAAGATTCAATAGCAATTACCCCAACTACATCCTAAAACTTTCTGCAGGCAGTTCATGCACTTCCTCTGGGGAACGGGTGGTTAAGTAGGTCTCTGCGCCTTACGCGCTTTTGAGTAGCTCTAGAATCGGCTCATCTCTGACGGTGCGACGATGCGGTATACTGCACAGTAAAAATTTTTTACACCCAGAAGGGTGTAAATGAGCTTGTCCCGTGGACGACACCCTAAGGGTGTTAATTCAGCACCTTCCAAAAAGGGTGCTTTACCATGCACCCTTAGAATAGGGTGTACATGTAAAAAAACTGTAGGGTGTTAAAAAAACACCCTTAAGAAAGGGTGCCTTCGATGTCCATCACTTTTTTAGCACCCTCTGAGGAGGGTGCGAGAAGGGTTGCACAAGGGTGTTGAGTGCCCATGGCAGGGGTGGCGAATACTGCCACCAACAGATATCAGCATGCACTGATTAAACACTACTTGAAAAAAGTGGTCCTGATTATCGATGGCGCACCACCTGTCGAGCTCCATTCATTGCGTGTGGGCAAAAATATAAACGCGTACAATCGTGTATGAACTTGTGCTGGATCTATATATACTTCAGTGTATATGCATAATGTGCGTTACAGAAAATGAAGCCTTGCTGCCCTTGCATATTGCGGTTATTTAATAGGCAAATAAAACAAACTTTTCTTCTGCCACACAACTTTTTCACCAGATATACGTTCATGTATACGTACACTACACATGCAACACCTCAAATGTTTATTGTATCATTTCAGTTTCACTTTATTGACAATTCTTTGCAACATACAATTACACTGGTTTCAGTTTAGTATACTGCTTCAAGTACATAGAGACTACAAATGAAATACACGCTAATATATCCCTATAATTCTTTCAAGTATCTACAATCCCAGTGGTTTCCAGTTTAATACTCTTTCGTGTACACAATCGGTTAATAGGAATGAAATACAGGCAAATATATACTTATGATTCTTTCAAATATATACAATCACCATGATTTCACTATATACGCCTTCATGTACACAATCGTTCCCAAGAAGTGATGCACACAAAAATATATATGGATAGTGTTTTCAAATGTATACAATCACAGTGGTTTAAGCTTTGTATTTCTGGTTATGAGAAATGATGTACATGCAATCATATACGGGTTTTCGCACATATCACTTTAGCAAATACTTAGGAAACCAATACAATGATCAGAAACACAATATGCTAAAAACGAACACAAAACTGAGTCAGGACACACAAAAAACAAAAGAGGTAATGCATAATTAATGCTAATGACACAGCTGGGTCACTTTATGCCAAATGTCCCAGCCATTTTGGCAACCATCTCAAATGTATTCGAAAAACTCGTGCTGCGTTGAAAATAGTGAACTTCTGGAATATTTAGGAGAGGAAAAATATTTGGTCACGTGGCTGCCTTCTGAACTTTCTGGAATGCCGTCTAGGTGTTGTATGTGAAAAATTTTATTTTAAAAGCACCGCTCCTTCTTTTCATACGAAACTCCGTCTACATGTTACGTAACAAGAGCTTAATTTGGGAGAGTTGGTTCATCGTGGTTGTGTGCTAGTCACAGCGCCACAACTTTAGGAAGAGACAGAAAGGACAGGAAAGAGCACAGACTGTCAACTGAATTTAATGAATGTGCTACGAGCGCTTTTATACGGAGTACAAGAACCGTGTTCATGCGCGACGACACGTGTGAGCACTACAAAATAATTTTAACTGTGAAAAGAATACTCCCTCTCGGAAAGGATAAGTGAACGTGTAGTGATGCACTGATCATTGGTTTACCTGATAAAAAATATTTCTACAAACGTTAAATTGGCATTAGGTAAACCTATTCTCGTGACAAATGGGGCAAGATTGACTATTCCTGTTGCTGTTTAGTACACACACTTTTGAAAGCTTGCAAGGGGTGGAAAACAACACGCTAATATCATATCTGCTGGCTAATTTTCTAGTTGTGAGACACGTGATGTGGTATAACATGCAAAGGTTTTGGTCATTGTTCTTTGTTGGTCCTGTCTTCTTTAACTTTACTTTCTGCAGGAGGGTTTTGCAAACGGGTGTGAAGATTCTGTTGGGATACCCAGCATCTTTTAGTCTTTTAATCTGGTTTTTAAGCCTGACCTCACCCTTGTGCTAACATGACTTCTGAAGGGTGGCCAGAATACATGTGGTATCAATTCCTCTTTCTATTAATTTTGAATGCCCACTATCAAAAGGCAGAACATTCTTAGCACTCCTGGGCTGATATCACCAGCCAATACCCCAACAGCATCATCACACTTGTTTGCGAAACCCTCCTGCAGAAAGTAAAGTTAAAGGAAACAGGACCAAAAGAAAAAGAGAATGACCAATCACCTTTGCATGTCAGATGGTACTACGTACATAAGGTGTCTCACAATTTTAGGAAAAGAGCCAGCAGTTATGACATTGTTGTTTTCCACCTCTTGCAAGCTTTCAAAAGTGCATGTACTTACAGCAACAGGAATAGTCAATCTTGCACCATTCGTCACTAGAATAAGTTTACTGAATGCCAATCTAATGTGTATGAGATACCGCTAACACGTGGAAAAGTAAACATAGGACAAACTGGGCAATGCTTCAATTATCAAGCAAGACAGCATGCTTCAAATGTTAAGAAGGGCTATAGTAATCTCATGACCGGACACCGTAAAGAATGTAAGTGTAGTCCTAGGTTTCATAAAACACGGTTTTTGAAAAAAAAGCAAGCAGAAAAATGAGAGATTTTAGAACTCTTTATCAGGAAGGCCAAGGATCAATGCATCAGTACATCTTCACTTATCTTTTCCGAAAAAGAGTATTCTTTTCTCGGTTAAAATTATTTTGTCATGGTCACACATGTGTTGTTGCAGATGAGCCCTGGTCTTGTGCTCAGTATAAAAACGCTCGTAGCACCTTCAATAAAATTCAGTTGACAGCGCTCTATCCTGTCCTTTTTGCGATTAGATTTTATTACAGAAAAGAATTTCATTTTCTTACAGTTTAGGTATAATGATGAGTTTTCATTGTATCACAACATGGAGCAAATTGCATCTCAATACGGACAAAAATCACGATTTTGTGAAATTCGTGATATTTTCTCGTATATTTCAGCAGCTTGAGAGGTATAAAGATATTTTTTCCTCAGAATATACCTTCTTTGGAGTAAGTATTCACTGCTCAGATATTCATACAAAGTGCAATATTGCAATAAAAAATGCAAACATAACACATTTTGGCTTTATTCTTGGAAGCGGATGTGGCAAAAAAATTGCACTATTATTATTGAGATTCAAATACCTTACAGAAGCACATTTACTTAACAGGTAGACCAAATCTGCTTTAGAAAAAATAAGCGGTAGTTTTAAAACAAAATTTTCCACAAACAGCACACAGACGGCATTATGCCAGGAAGTTATAAGCCAGCCACATGAACAAAACTTTTTTTCTCGCTGAAGTATTCTAGCAGTTCACTGTTTTCAACGCAGTAAGTCAGCACATTTTTTTTTCAAATACAATTCAGATGGTCGCCAAAGTGGCTGGGACGTTTGGCATGGAATGGTCCAGCTATATTTAAGCAAAATAACTTACACAAATAACAATATTTGTTCATCTACCATGAACACACTAGAAAAAGTTGTTCAGGCATTGTGACACTAAAATTTTCAGCGTCGTACTGCCTGAACAACTTCTTTGATAAACTCCAAACTCACGCCGAGAAAAAGCCGCTCAATCACGGTGGTTGTTAAAGGCCTTGCGGCCGTAGACAATGTTGAAAATAAAAAAAAATCAACTCATCAGTGCTGTCACTCCCTTCCTTCTTCGTCATTACTGACACGGAAGATTTTTCGGTTATCCATGTGGAGGTTCAGGAAGTAGGCTTGCTCTAGGCTGGGTCCAGGGTAGACTACGCAGGACGTCAGCGGCACCCTCTCATCCTGTAATAAGAGCAAATATGACTTCTCATAAAAAATTTTCGTGCTGTTCTGGCAGCACCATATATAAAGAATGTGTAGTGTGTATCCTTCGAAATGGCGTGCAATTGACATTACACTGAACTCGAAGCATACAACCCATACATTGCAATAATTTCGTATGATAAAGATAAGAGTTTTCCAGCATACAGCGAATTCCCGAAATGAGGTGAAGTGTAAGACTACAGCTCAAAAATGGCACTTACGAAAGCCTGAACTCACTTAAGAATCAAATTCCTTCTAGGGTAGTGAGCCAGTGTGAAAAACAATTCTTAAAGTACAACGTTTAGAACATGTAGCATTAATCAAAACGCACAAGAAACTTACCTCTTCATGTACAAACAGTGAAGACATCTCTGCTTTCTCTTTTACATGAGAACAAATGATCTTGGGCGTGGCACTCGCGAAGAGGTCTGCAAAAAAAAGTAAAAGATTTACTTACTTAAATCACGCCTCTAACAATCTGAGGAACTGTTACAAGTCACCAATCAGTGCAATTCTGACTGCCTCTATAAGGGCATCAAAAATGAACAATTTTCTCGTTCTTTCTACTCTCACAAGACGCTCCGTCAATGGAATCTAATCCAAATTTGACGCTGTGCTTCCTATTTGCCTGCTTTCTAGACGTAGGGCTGCGAACATGTGTTTTGTTCACCTAATCTAGTACAGAAATCCGTCATCTATAATTCAATCATCTTAATTCATTGTAATTTGATAAAAGATGTGATAGCTCGTCAAGTTTTTAAAGAGTTGCGGACCTGCAATAGGCACTGCCTTGCACGTATGAAAGTACTTCTTTTAAAAAAAAATTCAAAGCTTGCTGTCAGAAAAAGCGTCTGGCATATTTCGACAACCAAGCCCATCCTCTGATGGCAATCAGGGGCACGCTATTAGCGATTATTGACTACAAAATTTACAAACGTAACCCGTGCCTAAATACTCAGTTAAACAAAATCACGCAAGTAAGAGCGCTCGAACGACACCAACGCGCGCGGACGCCGACTACGTTGCAGCAGCCATGACTTATGCTAGAGAAACCACACATAGCTCCAACAGTCACGTATACTCTCTCGATTCTGTTATAACGCCGAACGTTATCGCAGATGAAAGCGAAGCACGAAAACAGCAAACAGAAACGAGGGAAAACAACGCACGGCGATGGCCACAACAACGCGCCTTTGGAAGTCTGCTAGATCTTTCCCTGTTGCTGGTGGCACTTGTCCTGAATAGCTTAAAAGACCGAGGCGCACGTGCTGGGAGCATCGCGGCATATCAGCACCTCCAACTATACCGTCTTTAAGCAAAAAAAAAAAGCCATTTCGTACAGTGCGCCTCTGTACATAATTTTTGCTTTTTCTTTCTTTTTTTGCGCTTACACCTACAGAAGCACATTGCACATTTGAGTATTAATAGAAATGTTATTACGATGTAGCCCAAAGCACATCTTAAAACAATATCAATCACTTTGTGCAGTGTGGAGACAATGTGCGATCAGCAACTAATCCCGCTCTTGTTAAGTGATCACATCCCTCACTGTATGAGTGATGCAGGCACTTACACAACATCGCGCATACCAGTGTGAACTCGTTAAGTCCCACGTTTAATCGGGCATCTGCAACAGGCCCGCGAACGCATGCTGTTGTAAATGGCTGGCAGCATACTTCGGCAGAGCTGCTTCAGGCGCCCAGCTAGCGCTGTATGATTACTACCTAGGAAAACAGTACACTCACCGTTAACAGGCCCACGTTGTCCGTGTCCGCCACTCCATGAATATTCCTTAATCCGAGCGTCACTTCGAACACGGTGCCATGCGTGACCACCATTGAATATGCGCCTGTTCGCTAGAACACACACAGCGACCAAGACCCCTGACCAACGCAACGCATTTGAAAGACTGATGAGACAGAGAGGGCAACCCTGAGAGAGAGAAGGAGGAGGCACTGGCGGCGGCGTGGCGGCGCCGCAGCTGTCGACGCAGGTTTTCGGTGACGCAACTCTTCGCTTATCTACGCCGCCGTTGTGGGAGCAACGCTGGCCGTGTTGAGCGGGGGGGGGGGGGGGAGCGGCAAACCCGCCAAGACGGCGTCGAAAGGCAAACGCTATGGCGCATACGGCGGACGGCCGTTCAACGCGGAATGACTCCTTGTAAACGGCCACTCTCCTTCCAGCCCGTCGCACAGCGACGCAGGTTATTTACCAGCCTCGGGTTCTTGGAGTATTTTGACGGAATGCGATTGCAGTGGGCGAAAAATAGTGAAGCAAAACTTGCGCAAAACAAAGTGCACCATGGAATGGCCAGAAACAATAATTATTTCGTCCTCGGTGGCATTAGCGGGAGAGCATCGCTACACCTTTTTTCAGAGAAATTTCTTTTTGCATTGTCTGTGTCAGGCAATTCCGCGTATAGTGCCGCAAACACTGAATGCGTAGTCGAAGCTGGAACAAATTAATCCACAGTAGCGGATGTTTAGAAGGCTTGTCATGCACCACGAAACGTGCCGAGGTTGTTATAACAAACTTTTTGCTGACCACATGATCAGCACATAATTCCATATGGTTGCCCAATGAGCTAGCTAAGCACCTGTAGCAAAGGCAGTGCACGTTCTTGTTAAACGTTGTTAATATAAACGATGGTTGTGCATAAGTGCAGTGACAGCTTTCCGTGTGAATTGGTCATAACCCACGTTTTAGAGCGTAGAAGCGCCTCAACGGAGCTAATCAGTTACCACAGCAAGTTCGTAAGCAATGATGAGGTACGAAAATGCGCACCTGTTTTCCGTGTACTGAATAGTTAGTGCCTTGACCACCGCCATTTCTTAAGCCACCTCCAATATAGACTCCCAGTCTGAACAGGTGTGGGACCTTAAACACTAAGAAGCAGTGCCCCCCCCGCACACACACACGAAATTTGAGGGCGCACGGGCTGATGCACACGCATACTTATTCACAGGCGCACACACATACACGTATACACACATACGGCAACACACACACGCGACCGTAAACGCACGCATGCATGGGCGTACACGTGTGCACAGGCACGCTTAACACAAGCACGGACTCGCACATACACGCGCACGCACACATGCACGGGTGTACACACAATCGCGCTTACACGCGAACACATGCGCAGGCTCACGCACACACACCCATACTCGGGCGAACATTATGTTCCTGTATATAATCCACAGCAAACATGTAGCTTATAACCAACGCTAAGGTGAGCTTTCGTAACGTGGATTGCAGTTAATTGCCATTAGAGATGAAACGCGATTTGCTTCTGCTGGCATTCTGCTGTATTCGGAGAGCACCTTCACACATTCTAAGTCAATTAGGCCGTCATTTAACGCAAGGTCCACATACTCGTGCAGTAGCTACGCTGCTCGGCCGCCAATCCGAAGGTCGCGGGTTCGATGCCGGCCGTGGCAGTCGAATTCTGATGGAGGCGAAAAGGTAGACACTGCGCGATATCAGCGCCCATTAAAGAACACCAAATGGTCAAAATCTCTAGAGCTTTCCACTACGACGACCCTCATAATCATATCGAGGTTTTTGAGACGTAAAATACCAAATATTATAATTATGTGTTCTCCTTATGCTGCGTATTCCATCTGATGAATAGTCACCTACACCCTTCTCAGGCACAAAAGCACCCTTAGAGCCTATTTTAGGGTGCTATCGAGGCAAGCACCCAAACAAATGGGTGCTTTTTTTTCAATCGACCATTTATGGGTGTTGAAGGGTGTTGCAAAGGGTGCTTCCTCGTAAAAGCACCCTTTTTACACCCTTTTGGGTGTAAAAATTTTTACTGTGTGCCGTAGAAAACTGCGGTTACCTGTGACGTCATGATGACGCCACCCCGTGCTGACATTCCACACTACCCAAGTTGTCGCTGGTGCTTACGGTCACTTTTCGGTTTTGATTTGGTATGCGACCTTAGCGCTTGAACTTCTGAAAGTTTAAGTGCACTTGAAGTTGTAAAAAAGTACGTCTACATAGAAGATGCACTAATCGCGTATTAACCAAGGAGCATCATGTATTTATATAAAGAGCAGAAATATGGAAGAATACAAAAGGGTTCAACTTAAGTTGTGGACGACGCAGCAAGCAATGGAATAGAAAATGATAGGTGTAACCTTAAAAGATGAGAAGAGAACAGAGTGGGTCACGGAACAAATCAAGAGTAACGTATCATAGTTCAATTCAAGAAGTGGGCATGGGCCGCGCACGTAGTGTGTAGGCACGATAACCGCTGGTCATTAGGGGAACTGACTCGATTCTCAGAGAAGATAAGCGGATGAGGAAGACAGAAAGCTAGGTTGGTAAATGAGATTAGGAAGTTAGCGGGTGCAACTTGGGAGCAGCAAGCACAGGGCCGAGTGGACTGAAGGAACATGGGAGAAGCATTTGCCCTGCAGTGGGCGTAGTTTGTGAAGCTGACAATGATGATTATATTAATCATGATAATGAGGCTTTAGTCTCAATAAAAAAATAATCTGGGTGCTGGAGCATAACGGAGAAGGAAGACGAGAGGACCACTTGCATGGCCGTGAAGCTTACAGCGCAGACCTCGTATGCTCTTTTTTGTTATGTTTTCCATCCACAATTTACGTTAAACGCTGATAGTGTTTCATTCTCATGCGAATCATGCTTGTAATGCTTACAGGGATGTACCCCCTTTGAACGACAGTTTTCCGCAGGGTTCTGTGTACAATGATGCATTCGCTTCATTAAGGTGCAACTAAGCAATGTACACCCCATTTCAAATCAAAGGGATTCGTTAATTCATCTACTGTAGTACAGAATGACGCATTAGCAAAGCAAGAAACTATGCTGAAGAACATGCATCGAAGCAGCTGCCTCTGACACAGGTTGTCTCGTTACAGGAGCACAAAAAGGTTGCGAAATGACACTTCGGGAAAAAGAGCACATTCTTGCCCCTTTAACTATACTGCTGCTCCAGAAATATACAATAGATTGCGCTAAGACGCTGTTTAGACGGTTGCTTGGTGACATATCAGACAAATGTCTTACTGATTAGGCTTACATTGCATTCAAAATTATCATCATTTACTACCCCGCCCCATGACCTTCATTTTAGAGGAAACTGGAGTATAATCTTTCGAAAAACTGCATTTCAGAGTGGGTGTTCCACCGTCAGTGTATTCACTTTGCTTCAGACGTGGTCGGAAGCGTGGCCGAAGAGGTGTCACGCATTTCAAAAGCGACTTTTCTGGGGCTTAGTGGCTCCTAATACTGTGCAACTATTAGTGCCCATAAATGCCACTACTTTTGCAAGTAGTACCAGACATCAAGTACAAATGAGCCCAGGTAGCAGTGACGAGCTTACACTACCTAGATTATAACCAAGGTAAACAAGCAGATACCATGCGCATTAGAAAAGCTGGGTGGGAGGTTATATAGGCAGCACACTACTTGACCAAGTGAAGCGACAGCAATTAGTGAGGAACTCAAACTTGTTGCAGGAAAACGGGAGGAATTTTACCTGATATTTTAAAATAACGAGAGCAAAACTTTTGCGTAAGCTTCGAAAGTGAACACCAATTGGAGACGGCGTGGCAGCACCCAGGGCAATATGCAGAAACTTAAAGTGGAGCACAGATGTATAGTAGCCTAAAACACAGAAACCTATGCCATTGATTGCCTCAATTTTTGAAGGATATGATTCTCATCATCCTTGCTATACTTCAGGTGCGGCGAGAGGGGGTTGAAAACAGAAAAATTGTTTCTACACAGACAACTCAGCGTTCGCCATCCGACTGAGTTGAGCGTGCGTTATTCTAGCACTCTCCTAGTGATAAGGAGTCTAGGTGAGTTTTCCACATAATAGAACCCACTTTGTCTTACCTACGTCCGTTCGGGCAAGTGGCAGTTAGGCTTTATCATTGGGGTCATCTCGATTCTATAGGCAGACAACGTATTTGAAGTCACGGCAATGCGGGATATTTAGGAGATTCGCGTATTTCAGATCCTCATGTGGCAAGCGTGTCCGGGCTTCACTATCTGGCCGTTGTCGCCAATGCCGAATATATATATATATATATATATATATATATATATATATATATATATTTATATATATATATATATATATATATAGTGAGGGCATTTATTAGCCAGCTTTCAGCGATAACGCATAATGGCGAAATGGCGACCGCCCCACCAAGGCACGGCTCCCGGTGGAAGTTTCGTCCTTCTTAGAGATGGCTCACAAGTACAACCTAATTCCAAGTCCGAAAACTTCGTTAATATATATATATATATATATATTAATATATATATAGATATATAGAACACAACGTCTGTTCACAGGAGCAGCAGCACTAGACGTCGAGCCGTCGAACATGAGACCACGAGCACAATAACCAGTCTTCTTCTTTTTCACGAAATGGCACATACTCGCTTCGGCATGGCTCCATCTTGTTATCTGCCCATGGCACTACCCCCTTCCAAAAAAGTAGCGCTCTGATGCTCAATGCTGGCCAGAAGTTAAAGTAATCACGTACACGCACAAATATCCACGATGAATCAGTGTCAGGCGGCTCGGGGGGTAGCGTGGCTTCATCCGTGACACATGAACAATGTCCGCTTGCTGGGAGCGTCGAGATCGCCGAGCTGTGTCTTCAAGCAGTACTTTGTAGTTGAGATCTGTGAGGGGCTGTACTACTCTATAAGGACCGATGTAGCGGTGAAGTATTTTTTCCGAGCGGCCCCTTTGGCGAACGGGGATCCACAGCCACACCAGATCACCGAGTTTGTAAATAACATGGCGATGACGGGAGTTGTACCTCGGTGAGTCGATGCGTTGTTGTTTTCGAATCCGCTCGAGTGCAAGCTGGTGAGCCGGACGAAGTCAGTCGCATCAGTAGGAATATCGGTCATGTCAGGCAAGAGCCTGGCATCATGCATCGTAATTGCTTTTTGGCCATGAAGCAACCGGAAAGGAGTGATACCTGTAGCCTATTGAATCGCAGTGTTGTAAGCGAACGTTACGTATGGCGGACTTTTATTCCAGTTTTTGTGATCGTGGTCGACGGACCTTGATAGCATTTCAGTGAGCGTCTTGTTTAATCTCTCCATTAGACCATTTTTTTTGTGGTTTATATGGGGTCGTTTAGCGATGAGCTGTTCCACTAAATCTCATGACATTTTGCATCAATTGGCCTGTAAAGGCTGTTCTACGGTCAGTGATAAAAACTGACACGCTTAATGGTGGAGGACGATTTTGTCAATAAAAAAATACGCAATCTTATTGGCGGTGCATCGTTGTAGGACTTTCGTTTTGCGGTACCTCGTTAAATATTCAGTAGCGACTACGATTCAGCGGTTGTCATCATGTGACTTCGGGAAGGGCCCAAGCAAGTCCATGCCGAGTCGTTCAAACGGTTGGGATGGCGGTGCTACAGGCTGCAATAAACCAGCAGGGTGCACAGGTGGGGCTTTATGGCGCTGGCGATGATTACAAATTTTCACGTAATGCTTGACATCCTGGGTGAGCTTTGGCCAGTAGTGGTGAGTCCGAATCCGGGTAAGGATACGTGCGACTCTTATGTGGCTAGAAGAAGGCTCGTCATGGCAGGCAGATAAAATGTCAGCACGTAGCCTCGATGGAACGACGAGGTGGTGTTCAGTCACATAAGGTTCGAAGTTCTTTTCGTGTGGGATGTCGTTGCGGAAACAAAATGACCCTGAACGTGCAAATACCAATGGTGGACTAGAGCTCTGATCTTGAAGTTATTTGATTAGTTGTCGGAGCTCTGAATCATTCCAATATTCTTGGGCCAAGTCAGTTTCACTTACTGCGCAAAGAAAATGGCCGTCGGTATCATCATCGCTAGCTGTCGTTGCGAGAGGAGCGCGTGAAAGGCAATGGGCATCAGCGTGACTGCGGCCAGACGACTGCAACCTCAAACTCTTGAAGGCGCAAGCTCCAACCTCGCGAGGTGCCCTGAAGGGACCTTGAAGTTGGCCAGCCAACACAGGACATGATGGTCTGTAACTACTTTGAATGGACGGCCACACAGATACAGTCAGAACTTTGATATCGCCCAAACAACAGCAAGGTATTCCTTTTCCATGGTCGAGTAGTTAGTTTCCGCAGATGACAGAATGCGACTAGCATAAGTGACGGGACGCTCGTCACCGTCTTGCCACTGGACGAGCGCTGCACCAAGACCGATGTTGCTTGCGTCAGATTCCAGTTCGATAGCGGGATCTTCATCAAAGTACCCTGGTGAGGGTTTACTCTAACGGCGCTGTTGAAGCTTGCAAAAGAGCGGCTCTCTTATCTAGACCCTATACAAAAGGAGTATCCTCCATCGTTAAGCAGGTAAGGGGTTCAGCTATGTTAGCAAAGCTCTGCACAAGGCACCTGTAGGATGCGCAGAGACCAAAAAATTGGTGCGAATCCCATTTGTTCAAAGGTGAAGGAATTGCAGCAACGGCCAAGATCTTTTCTGAGAATAGTCGAATTTCATCGTTGCTGACAATGTGGCCGAGGATCTTTAGTGCCTCCTAGGCGAAATGACACTTCGCCAGTTTTGTGATACGCCTGCGGATCGAATAGCGACGAAGACGGACTGCAGTCGTTGTAAATGTTGCTCGAATGTTTTGGAAAAAAACAACAAAGTCGTCTAAATAGACGAGGCAGGATTCCCTTTTTAGACAGGACAGGACGGTGTCCCTCATCCTTTGAAACGTTGTCGGTGCAGAGCACAATCCAACCAGCAGCACTTTGAATTTGTAGAGGCCATCGGGAGTTACTAACGCTGTTTTTTCCTGTCAGGTTCATTGACCTCCATCTGCCAGTTGCCGGTGCGCAAATCTATTGATAAATAATATAGGGCATGTCAAAGTCAATCCAGTGAGTCATCTATGCGTGGGAGAGGATAGACGTTTTTTCGTCACTTTGTTGAGCTTCCGGTAATTGACGCAAAATAGAAGAGTGCCGCCTTTCTTTTTTAACAAGTACCACGGGTGACGTCCATGGACTGCTCCAGGGTTGAATGACGTCCTCGTCGAACATCTCTTTCACCTGAAAACGTATTGCCTCTTGTTCTTTTTGCGACACGTGGTAGGCGTGCTGTCATATAGGCCTTTCAGTAGAGTCCATTATAATGTGGTGCTTCATGATTGGGGTCTGCCCGATTTCGGAGGTGGACGCAAAGCAGTCACTTTACGTTCGTAAAACCATGCGTATCTGCTGCTGCTGCGCCGACAATAGCAGGCAATTCTTGTCAACTGGACTGGCTAATGCCGTGTCACATTCGGCGGCAGTGGCAATCGGGGCGATGGTGGAACCTTCTTCGTCATCAATGGCTTTAAAGTTCGCGATCGCTGCTCGCTTTGCCAATTGTTGGTACTAGCCACTGAAATTCGTGATCAGAAGCTGAGTTCTCCAATATTTCAGTTGGACGATAGCGCGCGCGACCGAAATCTGCCAAGCCAAGAGAACCGAGAGGTTAGTTTTGGCGATACTACTACTCATGTTGTTACAGTCACTCTCCACAGTTACCAACATACTGGCTTGCGGAGGAAGTGCGATGGTGTCGTCAGCAGTTTTATATGTTGTGGTCTGCGCAGCTGCATCCTTTGGTCTGGCTGTATGCTCCTCAGAGAACGTTATGAGCAAGTCGCGAAGGTTAATAACGGCTTCATGCTCACGGAGGAAATCCATTCTGAGAATTAGGTTTTGGGAGCATTCGCTCAATAACGCGAAGGAAGCAACGTGTGTTGACTCACGAATCCAGAGTCAGGCCGTGCATATTTTCAGCGGCACCAATAGGTGCCCTCCTGCAGTAAGGAGGTTGGGTCCATGTCCCCAAGGTGTCATTACCTTTTGCACATATGCAGCGAGGTCAGCGCTCATCATGGAATAATCGGCACCCGGATCTACCAGAGTGGTTAGCGGGTGGTTATCGACAACAATGGAGATGTGAGCAGAGATGTGAACGACTGTCGTTGATGGCACACGTCGGTGGAAGGATGTCGTCGGGTGTTGGTAGGCACTTCGGGGGAGGGTCTTTAACGGTCTATCTACAACGGCCTCACCCCCAGAGGTCACTGTTCTTAGTTTTCCCGACGTGGGCTCGTGGATCTAAGTGATCTTTCTGCAAGGAAGTCCACAAAGGTCGACTGTTGGCCAGATGGCGTGGAGCGCCGTGGAGACGATGAGCGAAATTGTTAACGCGCAAAGGTTGGGGACTGCCGGCTTGCCAACTATTGGCGATAGCACGGGGCCGCTCACCATTGCTTGGTCGACGAGCATCCGGACGAAAGCAAAGAATACCCATGTGCCTGTATTTGCACTCACGGCAAATGTGACCCAGTTCACCACAGTAATAAGAGTGGCCGGTTGGCGGGTGCACGCCACACACTGGATTTCCGTGTAACTGGTGGGTTGCCATACTGCCGTGGTCCGGAGTATAATCACGGCGCCGCCTGCAGGGTGGACGGACGAGACGGATGACCAACAGCTTGTGCAGGAGAACTTATTGCTTCCACGTACGTTATTAGCGGAGCTTTGGCTCTTTATGGGGCCGTCATTGGTTGGACCACGGCTGGATGTATAGTCTTGATCGGTTGCACCAGCTGGCAGACCTCTTCGCGGACGACATGCGTTAGAGCAGCAAAATGAAGCTGATAAGACACCGCGTGCAGCTTTTGCAGCTCCTCGTGCACAATACTGCGCACGAGCTCCGTCAGGTCTCTTATAGTCATGACGTCAGGTGTTGGCAAGGCCGATGACACTGACGAAAGACTACCGATGACACTGGCGATGACACTGACGATGACACTGACGAAAGACACTGACAATGACACTGCTCACACGGATACGAAAACTGCCTTAGCATTCTCTCCATCGTCGTGGCTTCTCGGAGGAAATCCGCTGCAGTGCTTGGACCGTTGCGCACTAGTCCAGCTAACAAATCCTCAAATAGCAACACTCTCGTTCATCCACTGATTTCCAGTGAACGAAACTGAGGAGCCGTTCCGCTTGCTACTTTCGGTCAGAGCTTCGGAAGGTATTCCGCAACTGGTTACAAAACTCTGGTCAGGTTGTCATAGCGGCTTCATTGTTTTCTAACCGAGTGCGCGGAGAGTCCTCGAGGTAAAAGTAAACATACTGAAGCTTTCGGTGCTCGTTCCACTCATTGACAATGGCGCAATGGTTGTAGTCGTCAAGCCAGTCGTCGACGTCCTCTTAAGGGTCACCGTGGAACGGCTTCGGGGTTCGCAGGGCGATGAAGATTCATGGAGGAGGCAGCATCGATGTCTCTTGGGATTGCGTTCCTGTACTAGCCATAGTTATGTCGAGTTGTGGAAACGGTCTAAAGTCAGGTGGTAGGCCTAGTTTTTGCCGGCTATGCCCAAGGTCAATTGGTTCTTCCAATCCGCGAGTAGTGTCGTGATCTTGCTGCTGCTTGCAGTGCATACAAAACTACCCCGCACCTCCACCAGAAAACGTCACGTGATTTCGGATAGAACACGTCTGTTTACCGGAGCACCAGCACTGTACGTCGTGCCGAACCGAACATTAGACCACGTACAGAATAACCAGTCTTCTTTTTTCACAATCACAAAATATCGTTCCTTGCCCGTCCGTGGCCATATATATATATATATATATATATATATATATATATATATATATATATATATATATATATATATATATATATATATATATATGTATATATATATATGGCCACGGACCATTTTACCTTTCTGTTCGGTTTTGAAAAGAGGTCGAGGACGTGCTGAAACAACCTAAGTTAGAGCAGAAAGTCGTGGTTTTGCTTAATCAACCTTGCATGGTCTGACCACCCTCGTCCCCCAGTTAGCCTGATACCACCTTCAAAATGACTGTGCATAAATTTGTTATAATGTGGGCGTCGAGACATGTGACAATTGGTTCGGTTATTCCGTTACATAGCGTTATGTCATTCTTCTGGAAATTATTTCCAAATACGCCTAACACTGGCTCAAAATCACTGAAATGACCTACTTACTCTATTTAATGTCCTCTCATGCTCGGCTTAGCATACATGTGCTTCGGTGCGAACGAATGCGGCAAGAAGGATGCTTGCAAGCTTGTTTAACAGTAGCTCTTTTGTCAAGGAGTGCTAACTCAAAAAGTACTTGCAACCAATATATATATATATATATAAATATATATATATGTATATATATATATACATATATATATATATATATATATATATATAACGCATCTCATGTACTGTGTTACAGAAGCACGCACCATACGGCAGACAAGTGTTCGGACCCAATTGAAGTTGCACCGTAAACCGGGCCGCTACTTTTGAGACGAAGGCTGCCATCTTTTAGCACAACATTTGAACCTGTGTAGGTGTGGCTTACAGATCACATATTTACCACAGCTGAGCAGGACATCATTTCCTGCAGATGAAGCAAATGAGGTTGAGTTGGACATCCTAGGTGACCTACTGAAAAGACCGAATAAATGCCACGAGTAGTTTTGGTCCTACTAATACAAGCAAGCAAATACTATAGGTTTGTTGCTTTCTTGGAAATCTGTCGTATCCTTCGTGGCGTGTGCTGAACAGCTTTACTTGTAATAGCTACTTGGCTGCTGACCCGCAGGTTGCGGGATTGATTCCCGGCTTTGGCGGCTGCGTTTACGATGGAGGCGGAATTGTGTTAGGCTCAGATTTGGGTGTACGTTAAAGAACACCAGGTGGTTGAAATTTCTGGAGCCCTTCACTATGGCGTCTCTCATAATCATGTGGTGGTTTTGGGACGTTAAACCCCACATATCAATCGACCAATTTACTTGTGGTGGTCCCGCATTGGGTGTAGTGGTTGACAGTTTTTAGGTTAAAGCAATGTCACACCTTTTAATGAGACATTTCACTATTACAGGCGAACAAAACCTTAGCACGTGAGGAGATGGTTTTGACGAAACAGTTTACGGAGGGGTTTGCGAGTTAGACGATAAAAGTTCTGACAGCTCTCTGGAGGCAACTTTTTCGAAACTGGTTGCACTATATTTCGAACCAAATACTGAGTTTGGGTGGGCACTTCCGATATTAGGTAATTTTTTTCTTGGAGATAAGTTAGCCAATCTTCCCTGTCTATATACACTGCTTCCACAGTTCATGCGTCGTGTAATGCAAAAGATAATTCTATCCCATGTTTAAGGTGTTTCAAGAGCATTATTTTTTTCTTCACGTACAAACATCACATAATAAATTAAACGATAACTTCTATGTCAACGGTCGAGAACTACTGCATTTATATGCTATTTTAGAGCTACTCAGATAAGCCTTCATTTTAAATTTTGCGCATAAAATGCAAAAAAACGCTGCACCTGCTAATATTTTAGAGTGATTATTAATTTCCATAAATTTACGTTAGCTTTGTGTACAATTTACTTGGAAAATTTCTACCTCCAAAGTATCCTTATGAAAACTTACATCAGTAATTTGCTTAAGGATTATTAAGTAAATACATTACCGGTGGTTCAGCTGCCAGATTGGAAGGTGTATATATAGCAATCAGAATGTACATCCAAATGGTGTTGGAAGCCATCGATATCGTACAAATAGTTCTGACCACCGTAGTATCTGAATTGAAATCTTCTTGATCTCGGTAAGTTCTAAGCGATGCTTTATATATCAGCTGCCGCAGAGCTTTCTCGTCAGAAAGCTGAAGTTCAATGGCTAGATAAAAGAATGCACTCACGAGAGAACAAATTCCTTCACAAAAATTTTATCGATAGAATAATTTTTTGAATTTGTAAGGTCGTAATGAGGGCTAGTTCATATTAGTCACTAATAATTTATTTGACATCTTCAGATGACCTTTCCGTAAGACTGTTTGACTGTTCTGCCATGTTTTAGGTCAGAACTTTCACGTAGTTGACTGAAGCTCTAAACACCTAATTGATTCATTGTTAACGATTCATAGACTTTAGGGAGGCAAGGGGTCGGCGAAAGAACGTTTAAGGCGCATCGATTCTCTGCATTCTTTACAATTAAAATTTTTTTGAGTATCGCTTGATCCACAGAAGCCCCCCCAGCCGCATAAACATTGTTCCTCGAGCGTCATACCCTTCACAAACGCCACCTTCGAATTGAAGTAGAAAAAGATGCGTGAAAGCTGCTGGTCAGGAGTCCACGTTCACTAATTTATTCAGTTGCATTTATTTATTTATTTAGTTAGTTACATAGTTATTTAGTTACATAATGCTTACGCCACAATATATATGTTATAGAAGGAGGACTAAATTTTACCACTAAAAGTGGTAAAAAAACGTGTTGCACAGACAGAAACACAAATATAACTATAACCACATAAATCGTAACATAAATATGGCTCAAGAAATGCGTTCTCAAGAGGCGTACAAGAACGTCTAGTATTGAGAACTGTTTGAAGCTCCTAAAGTTTTAGAAAACAACCAGTAGAATGAAAGGTGGTAGCTGAGCCTGAAGACAGAAACCGTGTTGTCGTTATTAGAGCAAGTGAACGTGTTCAATTGTTGAACTAGGTAGCTTTGATGATTGATGCCTGTGTTATAGTTGTATTTTAATGCAACAGTTGAAGCCTTCATTTCCGTCTACGTAATCAGGCCAGATTCCATGGCATAGTGTAGTTCATTCGAGAAGCGCTAGGTTAGGGGTTGAAATTATTCAAACTATGACACTTTGTGCTGAAATGATCTGAGTCTATTTTGAAAGTATTGTTGTTGGAGAATATTATTACTCACGCATAGTGAAGTACACACTTCATCAATGAAGCATATAAAGTTTTTTTGATATTGCGCGTCACTTCTTTAAATTCCTGCAGAAAAAGTGCAGCGCACTGATAGCTTTCGCTAAGGCCATGAAAAAAATTTTTTCGCATAAACAATTCAATAAAATGGAGGCGATATTATAATCGAAGTGTATCTTCATAAGTGTATCACATATGTTATATTGATGCTGTGATTTCCATACTTTCATTGAGAAGTTTACGTGACCACACTTTTAAATATTTAAATTCATGCTACACTTTTACATCAGTCCACGATATTTCTTGGTTGGTTTAAAATGTGTGTATATAATGTTCAGTCGAAATTTATCTTGGTCTACAGCCCTCAGAAAATAACTTTACGGATGATCTTATGCTTGCAACTGCGTCGAATATGTAGAATGGGAATTATAAGGGCTCCAGAATGATCCCTTAAAAAACGCCCAAGTGACAGTTTATGGGGCAGATTTGGCGTTATTTAAAACGACGGACTTGGTTCTGTAACTTGAGTATCTTCGTATTGATTTTTCAACATTCTTTTGACGCTTGATGCAGGAAGCCACAGATCGAATAATGTATAAAACAAAACTCAAATAAATTTTGAAAACCTAAAATAATTATTGTGTAAAATAATTATTGTAAAAGTTGTATCATTGTAACTCTCCGCAAATATTGGTAACGGCTTCAAGAAAAAAAACTGCTTCCGCATTAATCAGTACAACTTAGTTTTTAGCTCAAAACTACAACTGCAAGTATTCTATTTATTTAAGACAAACTGTAGGAAGGCATATTGAAGGTATATTAGATGAGTAATTTATTTGCAACTTGCCTGATGCTTGGAGACATTTTGTGTTCATAATACTGCAATTTTGCTCATTCAGTCACGTTATCTACTCTTGAACTTCAACAAAAACTCTATACACATCATTAGTACTTTTTTATTCAACTACAAATTTTGCGCTAAAAGAATTGAATAGCTAACTTAGCTACTTTCAGCTAAAGGGCTGGCTTATTTTCAAATCTACCCAATGGCGACCTTGCCCGGCTGTTACGTCGCCGCCGCGGGACCATTCAGCAATTGCACCTTGCGAGTAGGTCCTTAGAATCTGACCAGGTGGCATGCCTAGTATTCAAGTTCCTTGGCTTAATTTTGTGTGCCATGATGATACGACAAGAAGCGTGAAGGGGCGAGAAAGTAGCCTTTGGTGCATATTTAACATCACCACAACCAAGACCAACAAGATCGGTATTTTTCATTTATAGCTGGATGCATTGTAGATATTGTTACTTGAAGGAGAATGACTCGGAGTGGTTGTCACCGATGTACTTACAGCCGGTTAAGCGAGCAGCGCCAGCCACACAGATAAGCTCGTGCCAGTCATTCTGCTTTGGCTTCTTTAACTCCATGCACTGGCACGTAGCGTGACCCCCGGCGGCGGAGGCACCGTCCCGGTGCTTTTCAAAGGTCGTTATCAGACGCATTCTTGTAGAGCTTGATCCGCGAGACGTGTACCATATCACTGGACCGCATAGTAGATGATGATGGATAGATGGGGCTAATCTCGTAGGTGACAGGTGTTACTTGGCGCAATATACGGTAGGGTCCCGTGTACTGAGACAGAAGTTTTTCGAATAGGCCCAGCCGACGGTGAGGGGACCAGAGTAAAACGAGGGTACCGGGAGCGAAATGTACGTCTCTAGTTTCCGCATCGTGCCGACGGCATTGGTTGGTTTGCGACGCCATCAGCCGAGCGCGAGCGAGCTGACGGGCATGTTTGGCTCGCGCAATCGCGTCGCGGGCATACTCGCTGGTAGACAAGGTGTGAGCTGAGATGACTGTGTCCAGTGGTAAAGTCGGCTCACTTCCATACATTAAGCCCGCTCTGCCATGAAGGCATGAAATAAACGCGAAAGTTGCGTAGGGTAAGGCAAGGTCCCAGTCTTGGTGGTCGGGCAACATGTACATAGCGAGCATATTTGTTAAAGTCGGCTAAATCGTTCCGTGAGGCCGTTCATTTGAGGGTGGTAAGTGGTTGTCAGCGTGTGTTGCGTGGAACAAGAACGCAGGATGTCGGTGATGACTTGGGATAGAAATGTACGGCCATGGTCTGTGAGAAGCTGTCTCAGAGCACCGTGAATCAATATAACGTCCCGTAACAAGAAGTCAGTGACGTCGGTTGCACAGCTGGTTGGTACAGCTCTCGTAATAGCGTAACGTGCAGCGTAGTCCGTAATAACGGCTATCCATTTGTTTCCCAATGTTGATGTGGGAAAAGGACCAAGAAGGTCTAACCAATACGGCAAAATGGTTCTGCGTGTATTTCAATTGGTTGAAGATGGCCAGCGGGTAGCAGCGACGGTGTTCAACGACATTGGCATAGGTCACACGTGGCGACGTATCGACGTACCGAGCGAGCAAGGCCTGGCCAGAAGAAACGGCACCAGACGCGCTCGTACGCGCGGGATACGCCAAGGTGTCCAGCCATGTGAGCGTCGTGAAGTTCGGTGAGAACACAGCGGCGCAAATGCTTAGGCACAACAATGAGAAGGTTCGGCCCGTCTGGTCGGAAATAGCGACGGAATACCACACCTTTTTCAATGACAAAGTAGCAGACGGAAGCATCTTTTGGGGAGGATTCCATGCGGCTGATGATGTCAAGCAGCACTGGATCACGCTTCTGTTCTACCTCAATATAAAGGAAGTTGGACACTGACAAGATAGAGATCTTCGTGGGATCGTCAATGTCCTCAAGATCGTCGACAGGGTACCGGGATAGGCAATTGGCATCATGGTGTAGGCGGCCAGATTCGTAGACCACCGAATAGGAAAACTCTTGCAGGTGCAAAGCCCAGCAACCAAGGCCGTCTGGTGGATCTTTCAGAGAGTTGAGCCAGCAGAGCACGTGCTGGTCGGTAATTACCGAAAATGGGCGTCCGTAGAGATAAGGTCAAAATTTTGCCACCGCCCATACCAGAGCCAAGCACTCACGCTCTGTGATAGAATAACTACGTTCAGGGGTAGGTAGGAGGCGGCTGGCATATGCAATAACGCAATCATGGCCATGTTGTTTCTGAGCCAGCACTGCACCAATGCCATGTCCACTTGCATCTGCGCGGATTTCTGTAGGAGCAGCAGGGTTGAAGTGTGCCAGAATCGGAGGGGTAGTGAGAAGAGCGACGAGAGTCGAGAACGCAGAAGCCTCTTCGGAGTCCCATTAAAACGGGACTTCATTCTGTAGGAGCTGCGTAAGCGGCCTCGCTATGTGCGCAAAATTTTTCAAAAAGCGTCGAAAGTAGGATCATAGTCAGATAAAGGTGCGTACATCCTTCGCAGATCGTGCCAAGTGACATTTCGACGAGTTGAGCTGCAGGCCAGCACGACGGAAGATTCCTAAGATGGCTGAGATGCGCTCTATATGAACTTCAAATGTTGGTGTAAAGACGATGACGTCGTCCAAGTAGCATGAACAGGTGTACCATTTGAATCCTCTGCGCAGAGAGTCCATCATTCATTCGAAGGAGGCTGGAGCGTTACAAAGCATGACCTTGAACGGATATAGGCCATCGGGGGTGATTAATGCCATCTCTTTACGGTCCATTTTATCTACTTCTATCGGCCAGTAGCTGGATTGAAGGTCTATGGAGGAAAAATAGTGGGACCCATAGAGGCTATCAAGCGCATCATCTATTCGTGCAGCGGGTAGACGTCTTTCTTGTTAATTTTGTTGAGGTGTCGATAATCAACGCAGAAACGCCATGCATCGTCTTTCTTGCGGAATAGCACTACAGGAGAAGCCCAAGGACTGCAGAATGGCTCAATGATGTCCTTGGCGAGCCTTTTGTCGACCTCACTTTGGATAATGTGACGCTCAGCAGCCGACACTCGATATAGACGCCTATGAATAGGATGGTCATTACCAGTGTTTATGCGGTGAGTCATACTAGTATCTTTCCCTAACGGACGGCCGCTGAGGTCAAAAACGTTGATGTAGGACAGCAGAACCCAGTGGAGCTCATCAGTCGGCTGCGGCGTTAAGTTGGAAGCGATAGTCGACGTAGTAGCGCTGACGAAGCAAGTGGCAGATTGATGTTGAGCGTGGGGGTCAGAAGGAGCGGCCATCACGAAAACATCTACCGCATTGTCTTCCAAGTTGCAGAGCAACGCCAAAGAGATCCCTTGTGGCAGAGCTTGAGGTGTCAAGCTAAAGTTGACAACTTGGCAGCACGTAGAATTTCCTGCGACGGACAGAATGGTGTGCGGTTATGTAATGCCGTGGTTTATGAGGACATCAGTGATAGGGGTAAGAACTTAGTCACCGTCGGCAACTGGTGGTATTGAGACGAGCTCTTGTAGGTCAGTGTCTGTGGAGGGAGGCGCGCGTGTCCCGTTGTGCAGAGGCGACTCCAGTCGTTGTGCTCGAGGTTCTGTCGCGGGCAAGTGTAGACGGAGCGTACTGGTCGAACAGTCTATGATGGCAGAATGCGCGGACAGGTAGTCGAGGCCTAAGATTACTTATGGGGCCATTTGTCAAGGGCGGTGAAGAGAAGAACTTTGTGTCAATCCGCAATGCTCACACGAGCGGAGCATATTCCAACGATAGATGCTATTCCACCATCCACAACACGGACGAACTGAGTGGTCGCAGGTGTGAAAAGCTTCTTGAGCTAGTGGCGAAAATCACTCGTCATCACGGAAAGTTGAGCGCCGGTGTCGACAAGAGCAGTGACATGTACGCTGTCTCTTTCTACGTCAATGAGGTTACGTTTCGTCGGTATCGCCAAGAGAGGTTTTTCGGTCAGTCTGAGCGATGCACTGCCAAATCCAGGGGCTGCAACACTTAGTTTTCTGTTGGGGAACCTCGTGGGAAGGCGGGGGAAGGTGGTCGGCGGGGCTGGGGAGAATGACACTGTCGACGTTGGGGGGATGGAGAGCGAGAGTACTGGTGTTCCGAAGCAGGTTCGTGGGCAAAATGGTCGCGGCTGGTTTCATGGCGATACGCAGGACGTGCATAGAAGGGACGTGAGGATGGTTGTGCAGGAGGACCCCAGCGACTTCTGCAATGGCGAGAAACGAACCCGATTCCGTGACACGAGAAGCAGATCGGCTTGTCATCGTGTGTTCGCCATGCGGACGGATTATGGAACATTGAGGGAGAGCCTGTCGAGAAGGGACGTGCAGGCATGTATTGGGGCTAGTAGCTGGTGTGGGTAGGCGGTCGAATGCTTGAATGAGGGGCAACGTAATTGGAGGAGAGGGGTCAAGGGTGGTTGGTTCCAACTTAGCTGGAGCAGCCGCTTCAAGTTCACGCCTGACGATTCACGTCAAGTTGTCACAGGTGTGTGTTGGATGATATGTGTCGAGACACTAGGACGTCGCTGTGGTGTTCGGAAGGTGCTGGAACTGATGGGAGATGCGTCTGCTTTTAGCTTGTTTGAACCGGCGGAATTCCTCAATGATCGCATGGACAGATGACACATTGTTGGATACCAACAAATTGAACGCATAGTTTGCGATACCCTTTACAATATGCGCAATTTTTTCAGGTTCCGACATGTTTTCGTCAGCTTGGCGGCATAGTGGGAGGACAGCCTGAATGTAACCGATGTAGCGCTCCGTGGAAGATTGTAAGCGACAACTCATTTCTCGCAGCTTTCCAACGACCAGAGATGTGGCCAAAAAGCTCACGGATTTTTTACTTGAAGCTGTCGCAGCTTGTTATGCCATGCTCGTGATTGTCAAACTAAACACGAGGGATTCCGTCGAGATAAAAGATGACATTTGTGAACATGAGAATGGGATGCCACCTGTAAGTTGCGCTGACACGTTTTTAGAGGCGTAGCCACTGGTCGACGTCGGAACCCTCGCTGCCCGAGAACACGGCAGGGTCTTTGAGCACGGGAAGCGTCACAAACGTTGTTGCGGGCGCTGGGTTGACAGGACGGGGCAAAAGGGTGGGCGACCGAAGAGGATGTATCCGAGTCTTGAGTGGTCATGTTGTTAGCTGCGAGGGAGCGTCCGCTTCGGAGTTCCGTGGCGAGGACGGGGATCGCACAACACCACCAAATATGTTACGAGAAGGAGACCGACTCGGAGGGGTAGTCACCGATGTATTTACAGCCGGTTAAGCGAGCAGCGCCAGCCACACAGATTACCTCACACCAGTCTATCGGCTTTGTCTTCTTCAGCTCCATGCACTGGCACGTAGCAATATAATATGAGGCTTTTCTTCCGCAAGTTGATTCCGCTGGTTGATTCGGAGCAAGTTTGCGTATTCTACTGGTAGTTTAAGAGTGACCCACTCCGTAAAGGAGCGTTCCGCGTGCTCCTCATCTCAGAGATAGATTTCGCCGGAACTCGGAGAATGCGTTGCTGTGATTTCTAGCACAGTCAGGCAGCGACGTTGGCTTCAGCTGCCTTCACCGTTTTTTATAGGTGTTGTTCTGTGCACTTGAATACATTTTTAAAATGGCATTGTTTGATGCTGCTGGGCGTGGTGCTGTTGGATTGTTTCTCGCTTTGAATGACAGTGAGAGCGCTATTTATGCTAGCAGTAGCAGCAGCGAAGACGACGAGCCATATGTGCTTTCCCACCGTGTGCACGGCCGAAGTCTTGGCACTATTGACCGTTTCCAAGTTTTCATACACAGATAGATGGACGTCGAAATTATGGGCAAAATTATAGCGACTTCCGCATGTACGTTCCGCTCACAATTTTTGGCGAAAAAGCCCGACTCCATGCCCCGCGCCTTAAGCACTGAGGGCTGCGATGTGCGCCAACAAACATAACGATGTTGTGAGACGTGACTCGTTGTCACAATCTATGCTTCCTGCCGGGGATTACTTCAGGAGCTCCCGTGCTAATAAACCCTGCTTGACTTGATCTTGACTTGCCACCGACTTCAATGCAGCACAAACGCGTTCAGAATACTGTTACTTCAAGCCGTGCCAATGCAGCACAAACGCACAGACGCGTTGCGAACGTGCTGCATTGAAGGTGGTTTCAAGTCAAGGAGCGTTTCTGAATGCAGTACTGCTGATCAGTAGCAAAACCATCGGTTGAGCCCGCGTCGGGCACCAGTGCACCCGTTTTACGGCTGCAGCCTATTTCTTGCGACAGACCTCGTCAAGTGGAAACCGATAAAATCTTATGCTGCCTTTCTAATGCCTTTCAGCACATCTAACCACGACCCAGCTCATCAGCATACCGTTTTTTCTTCTCGTTGCTTGACTCAAAACACCACATGCACCACAGAAAACTGAGCAGGAACTGCTGATAGGCAGAGCGTCTTTTGCCTACCAAGTGAAGCCAAGCTCCTGAAGACAGCACCACTGCATTTTCGTGACGTATGTCCGGTAGAATTCGCCTATAGCCGAAGATAATCGGATATGTCGATGAAGTTTCCGGTATTAGTTTAGTGACGCAAGTGCAAACAACTTCCGGCGCGACCTCAGGCGGAGCATTCACGTGTTCCACTTGCAGATCTAGCTCGGCGTGATTCGAGTGCTCGCTCCGGGATTTCGGCAGCCAATCCGGATCTACCAGTGGAATCCTCCAACACATGAAACTCAACACGCCTACCGTGTCTTTGCGTTTCGAAGAAACATTTACTCGCGAATACTATATTGAGGTTTCGCTTCAAATCATTGTACCAGCAGCTGCGTCGACGCCCATTTCAGCCGGGTGAACGGCTGAAATGGACTGAAAGCAGCGCACTGCTGCTGCTTTGTATCACATCAAGGTTGCCTTTGTGGAGGTGGTCCATAATATTATATAGCTGTATATGTCAATATGCCGATGCGCCTACTTGTTTATTCATGCTGCTATGCTGTGTAATGCGCTCTATTTCGGCCTTTACATTTTGCGCACATGAGATTCTTGTATTTATGTACATTGCCCCTCTGTAGCACAATTTTCACCTTACGGGTCGGAGAAAATAAAATAACGATATAAAAAACTGCAGATGTTTTCTACTTTGGGAATCAGTGCTTGGTGGAACGTGAGGAGAGAACTTGGCAATGGTGTTTTTCACTTTGCAATACAAAAAGAACTCACCGTAAATTAATGTACAAAGGTACGCGCAGACTTGTGTTGAACAGTCGCATATGTCTTATGCAACCAGCTTTTACAATTGCGTAATAATTTTGAAGGCAACATGAGAATTACGAACACCACAAGCGGTAAGCTGATATGTAGCGTTCGTGCTTGCGAGCATGGTAGCACCGGGTCGTGCTACGTCGACCAACATCATTAGATGACGCTTAGTTACAATTACGCAAACCGGACGTTACATCAACATTACGCTTGCAGTGAGTCTTTCTTCGAAGAAGTTCTGAGACAAATCAGGTAGCGTCCAGCTTCTGCCCATTTTGGACCACAATAATATTTTCGGTTGGTCGCTCACACGCGCACTCACTCACTCACTCACTCACTCACTCACTCACTGTGTCTGTGGTAGAATAATTTATTTCGACGCACAATACTAGGGTTGAATTCTTGTTGGGGCGCTGACATATATTCTTTGCACTAGTCAGGTCATTACTCCAGGTGAAAGTTTTTTCTTAGCGATCTCGCATTTCGATTCTCAATGTCTTTGACGCTCATGAAAATAAAATATTTAAATTAAAAACACGCGGCACAATCACACGCGAATGCAACCACACAGGCAGCCACCAAACACGCACAGCGCTCACTTCGATAAACAATTGTATCGGGCAAGTTGGTAAGGATCCATCTTGCTAGGAAGCGCAGCCACTACTGCACAGAACACACAACACAAGCGCTTAACTTCAACTAGTTAAACGCTTGTGTTGAAGTTGAAGTTAAGCGCTCATGTTGTGTGTTCTGTGTAATAGTGGCTGCGCTTCCTAGCAAGATGGCTCACTTCGAGCAGCTTATTCATTACATGACTGCAGCACATAGAAGCGAACAGTGCGTAATATAGAGCCACATTTTTTTTCTTTGTTTCCTACTGCCTACAGTCCATTAAGTGAATTTCATCAGGAAACAAATATAGTGATGGCGCGCTGTCACATCGTTGCTAAATCTTCTCCATCAAAAGGGCCTCTTAGAGGTCGCGTTCTGCCGCTAATGTGCTTCTGCCTGAAATTTTCGCCTCGGCGCATCGGGTGTCACGTCTACAAAGTATGCAACGATCCGATGATGAGCATATCACAAAGAGTGGTGATCGGCAACGCTTCACTCTAACTTGATGAATCGAAGGTGAACGTAAGTAATATTGATCACATAGTTATCAAAGTAGGTAGCTGAAACTGCAACTAAAGTTAGCATTTTCCTGGCTTGATGATTTAGTGGCTCTTTATTTGTGAATATCTAGTTTTTACAATACTCCAATTTCGGAACGAAATTGCGGGTTGGATCCTGAGTTTTGCATTGATTTTTATTTTCTACTTCCACCTTGATGTTACCCCCCTTGCTCACTGAAGCATCTCATTTTTGTGATGAAGGTTCTTTGATGTTATTGCGTTAAGACGTATAATTCTAAAGTTGGTATAAATTATTGTTCACCAGTGGCTCTTTTCACACTTTTCTGAAATAAAGGGCACTTTCCACACTTCCCTGGTGGAAAAGGTGTAGTGACCAAGGCGACGAACGGTCACCTTATTCGCGTCAGGACCTGCGAATTGTGTTTCGTCATACGGAGATATCAACCTGTGAGAATTTAGGTGTATGCAAAGTCAAGAAAAATGACCTCCAGAGTGCCGAGACGTAGTTGGTCAGATAGATACATAGATAGATAGATAGATAGATAGATAGATAGATAGATAGATAGATAGATAGATAGATAGATAGATAGAGTGATTGATTGATTGATTGATGATTGATCGTTAGACAGACAGACAGACAGACCAGACAGACAGGAAGGCAGACAGACAGACAGATAGACAGATGATAGATAAATAGATAGATAGATAGACAAATGGATAGATAGATAGATAGATAGATAGATAGATAGATAGATAGATAGATAGATAGATAGATAGATAGATGGATAGATTATACATCGGAGAGATATAGTACCATATTTCTTATTTTCCAGGCATAACGCCATGTGAATTTTGCTGTTTCTACAAATGAAATAAACGCTAAGAGACAAGCATCATGTTTATGTGGTGATGGCAATGAGATATTCGAAAAAGCCGCTAGCTACACTATTTTTCAAAAGTTCTGGACCCACTTTAAACAGTGACAAAACAGACTTCAAGAATGCATGGCACGTAGTGAACCGTCGGAAGATTACAGAAAGAATTCTGTAATTTTAAATAGAGGCTAACTCAGCGTTGCGAAATCCGGTTTATTTCTTTGGAGAATAGTCTGGCGAAAGCCTGCACGAAGGTATTCCAGAATGGCCAGTATTGTCAGCGTGTTGTGCGTAGTCGTTCACTTTGTTTATAGCGTCGCCAGTATTGTCCACGTGCAGTCATTGACATTGCGTATGACGTCCAAGAATCGTCTAACTGACTGCCGAATAATGAAATGACCTAGGTCTTCAACTTTCTGATATTATCAAAGCTAATTTTAACATTCCTAACAATACTTTAACATGAAGACTAACAACGTATAGGCAAGGTTCACGTTAGCTTATTACCAGCCCAATCCCACAGAGAATCTATGAAGTTTGCTGCTTGCGCATCATTTATTTGTTTGTGATTTCATTGTCAAACTTGACCCACAATCGAACCACTTGTCTCTCTGGCGCCGAGACGGGCTGGCTATGCAGTGATGTATTGCTTTACGTGTTAACTGACAACGATTAATGCATGGGGTTGCCGGTGTCAAGTCGTCGTCTCGTGCACTGGAATTACTTTTAAAAAGACACGTAACAACATTAACAATAACGTAACATAACAATAATTAATACTGAAAACCAGCTATTACGTGTTTTAAATCAAGAAACATGCGTACAGGAACCATAAAGAATAATGTGTACAGATTTTCTTCTTTAAAATATTCATAACAGTAGTACTTCTTCAGTTTACAAGCGTCTCAGAAGAACTAGATTCATTATAAGTTTGTGCACAGTGCAGAGGGCATCTGCATGGTCATAGAAACAGGTCATTGTTACTGCCCCCCCCCCCCCAAAAAAAACAATTGTTTTGCGTAGCGAAGCATCTCAGGATGTGTGCAGAGGTTTATTATTGATTTATTCCTTTATTAATTTGAAATACCTTCAAGGTACATATCGCACATTAGACATGGGAGGGGCAAGTACAAATAGATATGAAAAAAAACGAAAAAGTTATATGAAGATTCAATCAGGTAAGTACTGTAACTTGTACAACAAAGACACAAAGTAAGTGATAAAACTGATTTCTACATTGGTTACACGAAATGTACAACTCGATTGAGTAATTCACATTTGAATGTACTATAAGAAAAAGAACAAGGGTAGAGCCCCAGAAAAAAAACAAGAGAAAAGAAAAAAATGAACAGATGGCAGAGCATTACAATTCAGGATCACGTTCACAGTAGCACGTTTGAGAAGAATTGGGTAGCGTGTTGTTTGTACAGACGATGGCAGATTATTTCAGTCGACTGAGGTTTTCGGAAGAAAAAACTGCGTACGTGACAGACTTGGAAAACGAGACCTTGACTTTATGACAACGACCCTTACGAGAAGATGTGAATGATAGTGAGTGAACGAAGAGTGATCGGAGAATGACGTTGGCATAATACATTCATTTAAAAACTGAAATGCGAGCTCGCTTCCGGTGAATGGCAAGCAGAGGGACGTTAAGAAGAGCTTTCGTTTCCTTTACGATTCCAGTATGATGATAGTTCGTTCTTATAAAATGAATAGAGCGATTTAGCACTGTTTCAATTGCGTCAATTATGATGAATTGTTGTGAATTTCAAAGTATTGATGCATACTCTTTCTGAGGACGAATATACGTGGCGTGCAGACGTAATTTTAGTGAACATAGATTGAGAAAACTTCTTTTGATGTATCCCAGCGTAGGTTTAGTTATGCATAGTATGTGTTCGACGTGGTGTTTGTATAACAAATCATTACTTATGTGGAACCCAAAGTAACGGTATGTTGTGACAGATTCGAGAATGGAGTTATTATTCACATACGTTAGGCGTGCTGTGTAGGAGCGTGAAAATGATATGTATTTGCATGTCGTAGCATTAAGATTCATACGCCAAGTAACACACAAGTTGTTGGCATGGTTCAGCTCAGCCTGTAGATTAGTGAAGTCATAGGTAGCAGTTATTCTGTGATATATGACACTGTGTTCTGCAAATAAACAAATTGGGAAAGACATTTTATTGGGTAAATCATTTGTATTGATTATTAACAGAAAAGGCCTATAATGAGCCCCTGAGGAATGCCGGATTACAAAGAAGCCTTGTCAGACACGCTATCATTTGTGGCGACAATTTGAAGCTGACACAAAAGAAATGACACAGAAGATGCCCGTAGAACAATAGATGAGGGCAGAGTGGGTGGTTAAGAAGTAAATAAAAGGATGACGTCGTGTGAACAAGCATCGAGGACCGTGAAGAGAATGGAAAAGTGGTGGCCGGGAACAGTAAGGCGTACAGTGCACATGCCAAGCACCGATGTTCCGCTTCGATTGGCCAACCGAACAGTAGAGAACATAACAAGGGTGAGAAACCTTTTCAGGTGAGATCGAAGCGCACAACGCATAACAGATATTCGGGCATGATTGTCAATTAGAGTAGTAACGGCGAGGCCGTAAAAAAAGTAAATTGCGTCTTGAACTTGAAGCCGGTTGAGGGTTTTCGGTCCAAGTCGTCAACGCAGCGCCACCTCCAGGAGCTGCACTCGTCAGTTTCCCAGAGGATGACTAGAATAAGCCGAAGACGGAGAGTGGCGGCGTTGAGGGGTGCACTACGGCGACCCTGAGAGGACACTGGAGCGGCTAGACCAGTTTTTTTCTGGACTACGGCGTCAGCGTAGGATGGTTCCGAGGCGGAGATGAACGGTAAGGTGAAAGGTTCTGAAGATGGACATCTAGAAAAGCGGGTTTCGAATTGTGTCCAAATCCTGACGGTGGTCATTAAGAAATCTTGCCGGAAATACCATCTGTTGTGGCAATGGCGGGAGATGTGCCCAACACGAGAGCAAGAGAAGTATATAGATTGGTCGTCTTGCGTGTGCCACTCACATGGATATCGGTAGCGTGGTGCAAACCGAGGAACCGAGGCTGCCACAGTGAAAAATGAAGCAGCGTGGTGTTCAGCGTTGAGGACGGGAGTGCTCATGGGCTACGACATGCACCTCTCAGGCTGGGGAACATTGACACCCAGGTTGGCAAACTCCTGACGCACGACGGCTTGAATAAGCGAGACTGTTGCGGGAGTCTGTTGCCGGGGGCTGATATGAAGCGGGTGTGTCATGGCTTCCAGCTTCAGGTGAACAATCCTTGCGATTGGCAGGATGCACAAGTGGACGGGGAGTCGCAGAATCCTCGGAGGACGAATTCGCAGCGGTGTTCGGAAGTCTCGTAAAGACTTTCAGTGGCGCTTCAACTCTTTCAAGAGTGGGGGGGGGGTGCAAAGCTACCTCACTTGTCAGTAAGGATATATATCAATAAATATATATATATATATATATATATATATATATATATATATATATATATGAGATCTAACAGACAATAATGCACAGAAAGGTATAGGGGGAATTATTAGGCGATAATGTAATGTAAATGAGAACAAAGAAAAGTGGGTGAAAAGATGACTCACCGTGCGCATGGCGAGTATCCCCTGGCGAGTATCCCACGGCGAGGATCCTGCCCACGCCGAGTTATCTTTTCACCCACTTTTCTTTCTTCTCATTTACATTACAATTGGCCTAATACCTTCCCCTATATCTTCCTTTGCAACATTGTCTGTTAGATCTCATTAATATTGTGTAAACACGAAAAAACGACCCCTTAGGTATACACTTGTTATATATATATATATATATATATTTATGTATATATATATATATATAATATATATATATATATATATATATAATATATATATATATATATATATATGAGACAACGGGAGCGTTGTCAACAAGGATAAATATATTTATTTCCCAACAGTTTCGGGAGGGGTCCTCCCTTCCTCTCTTGATGAAGGAGGACCCCTCCCGAAACTGTTGGGAAATAAATATATTTATCCTTGGTGACAACGCTCCCGTTGTGCCATATCTCATACCTTCACGAAGACTAACGGGCCCATTGAATTATTACTCCCACTATATATATATATATTATATATTATATATATATATATATATATATATATATAATATATATATATATATATATATATATATATATATTATATATATATATATATATATATATATATATATTATATATATATTATATATATATATATAATATATATATATATATATATTGTTATGGCGTTTATTAGTTTATTAGCCGGCCCACAGCGAGTATACACAATGGCGACAGTAACGGCCAAGTACGGACTCTCTGCGCGAGCGGCGTTCTTTTTCGGGTAGACCCACTAGAAAACACTTGAGAGTTTGACCCATTTCAGTGTTCGGTGGCTTCTCTACAATTACCCCGCGGTCGAAGAGGGAGCCGCCTGGCGACCTAACAGCTTGTCACTATGAGCGAGTCATAGTAAGCCTTCAGGCGCTCCACATTGACTATGGCGCGCCCGCGACGGCGCATGTCCGAAGATGGTTCAATTGGCTCGATAAGAGAGTTGACTGGAGATGGGCGCTCGATCACACGGTAGGGACCTTCATATTTCGGGAGTAGTTTGGAAGAAAGGCCAGCTACAGGGGTCGGGATTGAGAGCCGCACAAGGGAAGCGGTAAGGAACTTGGGCTCAGAAGTGCCGGAGCCATCACGAATACTCTTCTGCCGCTCTTGCTCATGCGTCGTAAAAGTCTTGGCAAGCTCGCGACACTCTTCAGCAAGCCTGGAGGTCTCGGAAATAGGTGTACACTCAGATGGATCTGGCGTGTACGGGAGTATCGTGTCGATGGTGTGTGACGGGTGCCTTCCGTACAGCAAGAAGAAAGGTGAAGAATCGGCCGTGCTCTGAGGGGCGGTGTTGTAGGCGTATGTGACGAAGGGCAGTATAGTATCCCAATTCGTGTGGTGGGCGGCGACGTACATCGACAGCATGTCGCCGACGGTGCGGTTAAAACGTTAGGTCAGACCATTCGTCTGCGGGTGGTAAGCAGTAGTTTTGCGGTGGACAGAATGGAACTCAGTGAGAATGGCATCGATGACTTCTGACAAGAAGACATGGCCTCGATCGCTTAGAAGCTCCTGGGGTGGACCGTGGTGCAGTATGAATCGATGCAGTAGGAAGGACGCAACATTACGCGCAGTAGCCGCAGGGAGAGAGGCGGTTTCGGCG